>JAJQKJ010001878.1:0-91809 GCA_029574335.1 Rana kukunoris | reverse complement strand
ATGCTCAGAGAATACTACCTAAATGTGTATATCGAAGTCCAGGAAAAGTAAGCAACACCAATCTAATGACACTGAACTTTCAAATGCAGAAAGCTGCAAAACCTTTTTTTGTTTAATGAACCTGTTGATATTAAAGCAAATCTCCAAGCAAGGCCTGCACATTTAGCGTAGCCCCTCTCCTTGTCAAAGTGCTGCATTAAAAGTAAAAATAAAATCCCGTGGGGGGAGACTCAGTTAATATACACAGTTCTTTTCCTTCAGATGCCATAGTAGAGAAGTGACATCAGCATCCTGCAAGCATGATCCCGGGAATACTGAGTACTCCAGATCTTGCAAGAAGATGCTGTAGCACAGGATCATCTTCTCGCAGGATTCGAGCTATTCAATGTTTTCATGGGATTTTTGCCAGAATGGTGAAATCACCCTTATTGCAGGCAGAAGACGGGAAGAAGGAATTGTATTACTGTATTTATTGGTGTATAGCACTCCCTTTTTTACCCTGAAAATAGAGGGTAAACTGTGCCTGCATGTTATACGCAGGGGGGCTGTGGAACGTTTTTTTCCATGAAACTTCCCTCTTAAAGTTAGGGTGCGTGTTATACACCGATAAATACGGTATATTGCTTTTTTTTGCAGTTGGTTGCAGCGGTTGAACAAGGGGAGGAAGGGAGGCACACTAAATAAGTGGGCCCTTGTGTTTGGATGCAAGATCAACTTTAACATATTAACTATTCTTATTTGCCTAATAGCAGACATAAAAATGTGCCTTAACTTACCTCTGTGCACTATTAAATTGATCAGAGCTCAGACACTTGCTGTGAGCAAAGTCTAGTGCTTCCACCCCCTTCTCCTAGGCCTTTTAATAATTTGAAAATTAACAGAGAAACTGCTTCTTCCATATACATAGCCCTCCCTTTAAGCACTCTTCTGTACACTACACAAAAATTCAGCATTTGGAATTTTTAGGACTTTTAAGCTGAACTTTGTTCTTTTGCACTGTAATAATGAATGGGACACCAATTTAGTGCATTTCATGTGCGATCACTGCTGTGTTATGCATTACTTCCAGTTTTACTCCCCTGTACAGTACCATCAGGGCTGGTGCAAGGATTTTTGACACCCCAGGCGAAACCTAATTTGAATCTAAACAATCTGCATAGACTTCAAGAGACTCGGTATAAAGTAGCAACATTGGTACTTCCTTTAAAGGAAGCGCTCCTTGTGCCTTCAGTTTTTGTCCGTTTTCTGACGGGTAAAACGATCGTGTGTACTGGGAATTAGCTAAAACACATTCTGTGCCTTTTCTCTAATCTACCATGTTCCCATATTTCCAATCCAGCCTTTTAAACCATGTGTAAGCATTAACATGGTTGTTGACTTCCCCCATTTCTTAGGTACGCTTTGTAAGCCCCGGTCAAACCCAACTGCACCATATGGGGAAATTTAAGTAAGAGTATTACATAATGCAACAGTGACTGTGCATTGCAAACACCTGATTAGTGTTAATACATTTTTTACTGTGCAAATGACCATTAAATAAATTTTTGGACAAAGGTCACCTTTTAATGCCCCACTCCTTCCCTCCCAAATGTATGCCACAGCTGCAACTCAGAAGGAGACACCCATTAAAATCACCTACAGTGAGGGTAAAAAGTATTTGATCCCCTGCTGATTTTGTACGGGTTTGCCCCTGACAGAAAAATGACCAGTCTTATAATTTTCATAATCGATTTATTTTAACCACTTTAGCCCCGGACCATATGCTTTGTCCAAAGACCAGAGCAACTTTTTGTGATTTCGGCACTGCGTCCTTTAACTGACATTGACCGGGCGGTCGTGCGACGTGGCTCCCAAACAAAATTGGCGTCCTTTTTTTCCCACAAATAGAGCTTTATTTTGGTGGTATTTGATCATCTCTGCGTTTTTTTTTTTTTTGCGCTATAAACAAAAATAGAGCGACTATTTTGAAAAAAAATGCAATATTTTTTATATTTTGCTATAATAAAAATCCCCAAAAAGATATAAAAAAACATATTTTTTCCTCAGTTTAGGCCGATACGTATTCTTCTACATATTTGTCATTAAAAAAATCGCAATTAGCGTTTATTAATTGGTTTGCGCAAAATTTATAGCGTTTACAAAAAAGGGGGTCGTTTTATGGCATTTTTATTATTATTTTTTTTTTACTAGTAATGGCGGCGATGAGCGTTTTTTTTCGGTACTGCGATATTATGGCGGCCACATCGGACACATTTTTGGGACCATTGGATTTTATAGCGATCAATGCTATAAAAATGCATTGTATTACTATAAAAATGCCATTGGCAGTGAAAGGGTTAACACTAGGGGGGCAGGGAAGGGGTTAAGTGTGGTCCTGGTGTGTTCTAACTGTATGGGGGGGGTGGCCTCACTAGGGGAAATCACTGATCTTCTGTCCATACATTGTATGGACAGAAGATCAGCGTTTTCCCCGCTGACAGAAACGAGAGGTATGTGTTTACACACTACCTCCCGTTCCCCGCTCTGTAATGAGCAATCGCGGGTGCCCGGCGGCGATCGTACCCGCCGGGCACGCGCCGCGGGGGACTCGGGGGACGCGCGGCACCCTACAAGCTGCTAAGGGAGGACGTAGAGCTACGTGCTCCCCGCGTAGCAGTACCACCGTCCCGCAGTAATATGACGGCGGGCGGTCAGCAATTAGTTAACAGTGAAGACAGAAGAACAACAAAAATATCCTGAAAATTGCATTTTTAAGAAAGTTATAAATTGATTTGCATTTTAATAAGTGAAATAAGTATTTGATACCCTATCAATCGGCAAACTTTTTTCCCTCACTGTATGCGACCTAATCTGATAGAGATTTCCATACATTCCACAACAAAATGTTTTGTGTATAATCTAATTTACATCTTGCTGCCTGTTGACATTTTTGAGCTCTTTGTACTGACTATCGTTAACTTCCAGTCTTATTGCAGTTGTCTCCCGGGATTGATAAGTCGAGGTGTGCCTTCTCAATGCACTATGCCTAACCTATGTAACGCATTCACTTGTGGAAAGAGTGCACACTGTGAAGTAGTGCCTCTTGGAACATACAAGTAAGCTTTTCCTGTCTTTGGTCAGTTTTGAATCAGTCATAAGTTTGATCCTGTCGGGTCAAAGCCTATTTTGGCTTTGCCGTCTGAGTTGGTCTATTTTATTGATATTCTGTTGCTCCTGGTTACAACTTGGGTTGTATGTCTTCTCTGTGCTCCTGTCTGTATGTAGTTGCCCAGTTAATTGTTTCATGCTTCCTTACTTTAATAGCTATTGTAAAGACAAGATACTCTTGATGCTTAGATCTCAGTGGGGCCTGTTATCCATCAGACTGCAATGTGGTTTACTGCTGTATCTGTAGTGATCCTGAATGCTGCACTGTGGTCACACTTCTAGTCTATCTCTGCAGTGGATAACAGCTATTCTCTTTTCTTCAGGTTACTTTGGCCAAAAAACAATTAAATTCAGCAAAGCAATGCTCTGCTGCTCTTGAAAGCGCAACCAAACTGGATTTAGTGCATGACCTTTTTCCAAGTTTAAAATCTGTGCCTCACAAGACCATTTTTATTGTGCTGTCCCCATGTTTAACAGTTTGCCCATTCTATTGTTACACATCCATGTGTAATATAAAAACTGTTCTAAACACATGGTGGGATCACTGGGATGTTTTTTGCTTATCCTTCACTCCAGCAAACCTATAGAGACCTATGGTAGATGAGCTTAGCTTATGAAGAATGTGAGAAAAACCATGATCAATCAATGAAGCCCTTGGCCATGCTGGCTCAAGGGTAGTATGGCCACTTAGCCCAGAGGCGATTAAGTTTGCATGTGCTGCGCTATATACGTTTTTCACTCACTCACTTAGGGACTCCAATCTGGATGATTGCATACATGTAAGCAAGGACCAGCTTTACAATTGGTACAGGTCATATTTCCAGCCACGGATCATTGTTTTTAAAGCATTGGGTCTTTTGGTTTCCTTGTACGCACATGATTATGGTCTTCTTTTTAACCTGTTATATCCACATATAATTCATGCCCATTAGTGAGCCTCCTTATGTGCTATGCTTCTAAACCACGCACAGCACATAGGCCTAAGTACACTTTTAGCGCACTTAACCTTTTCTAACCCCCTCCAGTATAACATCGGAATCCCCAGAATCCTCACTGTGATGCCTTTCAATATATATTGCATGGGCCCACACTCTCCATTCACTTTAGTGGGAAGCCTGTTCACTGTCTGGCAGGCCAGCTACATCTTATCCACATTTGCATAGAATGTTTAATGGACTGTGGCAATACTTTGGGGACTCTTTACCAAAAGTAAATTTTTCTATGTTTTGGAATGTTAAATACTTGTAAATTTGTACATATACCTAATGAAGTGACTAGCCTCAGGTGATACACAAAGATTGAACAAATCCTCCTACATAAGTTGTACCTGTTTGTCTGCCTCTATCTCTCCTCTACAGCTTCCTAAAGCACACATTTTACACAGAATTTCTTAGCTTGAGAGGACAGGGGGGGTGGGGATCTGATGTCACACACATCACAGCACCGAGAGGAGAGTTGAGCGTAATTTGAGTGGAGGGAATGGACACGTCCCTTTTACACAGTCGTATAGGGAAACCAGCAGAACCCAGGCTTTCAATAACATGATGTGTACTGGAGGGGGCGGGACCATCTCTTGGGATTTCTTTGTGTCGGTATAAATTGCCAGAAGTGACTCAGGCAGAGAGCAGACAAATCACAGTAGGTGCTTTGGATCAAGGTAAGTACACTCTATAGATGATTTGTTCATTTTTTTTTTCATTGATTTACAACTATTTTAAGGTACTTGCAAAGTCTGAGTAGTGTTAATTTACATGTTTTAACCTGAGCACTGATTTATATTTCAATTAATTTGTGGTATAAATATAGTTTTAGAAAAAATATTCAGCTGTTATATCTCTGTCCTCTAGATGTGTTTGCATTGAAGGAGAAGTCGGAGATGGCAGAAATTGCTATGGTAGCCTTTTGTTTGTGATTCAGGCGCTTAATATTGAGAATATGGAAATGAGGAAACAACCTGGGGCATTAAGGGCATTTGGTGAGATACATTTTTATGGTATTACTGGTTATAAATTTGGATTTTTACCTGTTTTACAAACCAGCCCCCAAAAACTAATATTTTGAAAATGATACCCAGGTTTACTTGAACATTATTGTAACGACTGCAGCTTACAATTCTATATCCCAGTGAAAAGGGCTTTAAACTGATCCTGAAGTCTTGCGTTTGAAAAATGATATGGTTAGCCTTGATGAACAAGAGAACTGCTAGGGCTCCATTCCATTCATTTAAATTTCCTAAACCACTAAGGGCTGCAAAGAGTGGGTGAGTTGGGTTAGATCGGGGAAAGAGGCGAAAAGGATGAGTGAATGCACTGTGTTTCAACATGCGCTTATCTTTTAGAGTCTGTTTTTAGATAATGTTGCTGCCTGCTGTTGACCTACTGTGCATGTTGTGTCTCTTATCAGAGCCATATTTAGATATTGTGATACTTCAGGCACACCTGGATGAGTATTCCCTTTTTTTACAAGTTCTACCCCTTGTATCATAAGATTTTAATAGTTGAAACTGATGCTAGAAAACTGATGCTGCTGGAGGAAGTATGGTGTTTGCTTTAGATGTGTGCTTTAACTGTACATAACATAGAACAATAGAAGGCAAAGATGGTTTCATGTCTTGAACCATAAACTACTTTCAACTAGACATGTGCATTAGTTTTCGTTGGAATGCATTTTCGTCCGAAAATCTGTTTTTTTCGTTATCGTTTTAACAAACGAAAACTGAAAGATCCGACATAAGAAATGCTTTATTTTCGTTTTAGTTTGCGGTAAAAATTTGATATAAAGAGCTTCGACACTGACTGAATACAGTGAATGAATAGCAATCTGTCTATCGAACCTGATATACACACACATACGGTACTTTTCAACATCATAGGGAAAAGATTCAACATCTTGGGGAAAAGATTCAACATCATAGGGAAAAATTTTACACTATAGAAATAATAGATTCGACATTACAGAGAATAGATTTTGATCTATGAGAAAATAGATTCGACATTATAGAGAATAGAAGGCTTATGATGTATATCGAAAGTGCTAAGCAGATTAGACGGAGAAGATATACTGCACTCGTACATTTTAATGTATGATTCGGCGTAAATTTTCGAAGTTCTGTCGAATATTCTTTGACCATTCGACAGAAACCAAGTATTATTGGATTTTCGGACGAAAGCTATTCCCCAACGAAAAATTGAATAAATCAAAACGATTTTCGGGAGTAACTAAATAAATTTATTTTCCAGCCGAAAACGAAAAAACAAAATATTCCAGTCTGTACGTGTCTACTTTCAACCTAGATCCCTCTTTCCCCTACAACTCTCTTGCTGAATTTAGGTACACATGTCCAGAGGTGGATATAATATAAGGAATTAATATAACAATTTGTAAATTTAGTGGTTTACTGCTGCCCTAGACTCTGGCTCACTAGTGCTATTGTGAGTGGCCAACACAACCCAGAATATTTTCAGTAGCATAGTATGGTCATACCTGCAGTTCTGCTAGATTTGTGAAAAGTTCAGAGGAACGCAAAAATAAAAAATAAGTCCTAAACATAAATTATGCTGTAAATGCTTTAATGAAGTCCTGTGTCACCCTATTATGATTTGAGCATCCGTATGTGTACATACACAAACACTATATTGCAAGCATCTACCCTGTCTTCCCTGTTCCCAGGATGTGTCACGTGATTGCATACATTCTTATATCTGACAGGGGTTAGTCACAGTCAGCTGGTTCATACTGTGGGGACAGATTTACCCTCTGCAATGGTCCGTCAGGTGCTTGCTCTGCATATTGCCTGACTTGCTCTGGTTCAATCCTGGCTCTTTTTAGTTAAGTCCTGGTATTATTTCTGGACTCGCTCTTGTTTGGTGCCCATAATGCCTCGTACACACGGCCCGATTTTACAAGCAAAAAAGTCAGATGGGCTTTTTTTCTAGGAAAGTCCGGCTGTGTGTAGCCTCCATCTGACTTTTTTTTCGGAAGTCCGACGGACCTTAGATAGAGAACCTGTTCTCTTTCTTTCCGTTGTGCTCACAGTGGACGTTTGCACGGTCAAAAGTCTGACCGTGTGTACAAGGCATAACTGTTCGTGTAATTGCCTCAATTGCTTTAGTTTTAGTCCCTATAACTGTCTGGCTCAAGTGTGGCCCCAGTAATTGGCCTGTCTTGTACCTGTTGGGTTTAAGTTTGTGTAATAATCAATTGGTCCTTTATCTCCAGGAAAAAAGGATTGCTAGCATAATTTTGCATCAATGCAAATGATTTCTGTAAAGAGCCCTAGTTGCATCGGTGCTAACAATGCAAGTCAATGAGAATGGTGGGCGTTTCCTTATAGTTTATTTAACATTCTCTAGATGTTCCCAACTATTTGGGTGACCCAGGTATTGCTTGTCTTTAAAACAGTTTAACAGAAAAAAGAAAAAAAAAAACGAAATGCACTTTCTAAAGCTGTACAGGCACAAGGAGCCCATGTGAACTCAGGAAAGTGTATTGTTTGTGGAATGACAGTGGTGAATGGGAAAGGGAGACAGGAAGGGTAGTCAAGTATGTTTTGTACTGAGTAAGAGTAAGTGAGGCAGAGGATTAGCTACAGGAGCTCACACGGCACACGTTCTCCTAGGAGTAGGAGCGTGCGAGCTATAGCTCCAGGCAGGTGTAGTCCAGCAGGTAGTCAGGGTTCCCCTGTCCAGCCAGCCAGCCGCATCTTACCTGGATCCCAGATCTCCTCCACCTCTGGCCGCCTCCAGCCGCCTCCAGCACTCCTCCAGCACTCTTCCCCCCCTCTTTGGAGCATCTGAGCATCTGAGCTGTCACACAGCCTCACACAGGTAATCCAGCCTGTCCCCAGCCTGTCCCCCCAGAATCAAGGTCGGCAGTCCTTTTCAGGATAACCGCCCAAACCAGGCCGCAATCGAGACCCCCCTGCCCGTACCCACATCCCCCCAGCTGTTTCCCCTGCTGTTTTTTCGCCGGTCCGCGCCGGTCCGCGCCAACCACGCTAGGTCCGCGGGAGCCGCGGCTTAGGAAAGTCCGCGGCTTCAACGGCGGCCTAGCGGCGCTCGGCCTCGGCTTGTTGGCCTCACCCCGGTGCTTTGGCCCCAGACTCAAGGTACCCCCAACCCATCCACACATCCCTCCCACTGTAGCCTGACTGTTTCTCGCCGGTCCGCGCCAGCCACGCTAGGTCCGCGGGAGCCGCGGCCTAGGAAAGTCCGCGCGGCTTCAACTGCGGCCTAGCGGAGCGCGGTTTACAGCAAGCTGTGTCTGCCCTAGGACTTTCACCCAACTCACCCCACCTACCCACAGGGGTCCCCATCCACCTCCCCAGCTCCAGCCAACTACCCCCTCTCTGGGGTTATTTGCACCAGATTGGTGGACCAGCTTGGTGCACCCCCCAAGCAGGAATCTACTCCCTTCACATCACTCCCCTCACCAGTTCATTGATTTGATCCAGGGCTCACTCCACCGATCGCCTCTGAGGGATCAGGAAGGAATTTTTTTCCCTGCCCAGCAGATTGGCTTAGCTGAACCAGGGTTTTTTTGCCTTCCTCTGGACCAAATAAAAAATATCCAGGAGAAAGGATTCAAGGAATCTACTCCCCATCGCCACCCGACCACATCAACCCCCCCCCCCCCTGCGGAATATGGCCGTCTGGCAATATTCGGCAGAAGTCATCAGGGGCTTGAGGCAATTTGCCACGAAGCTACCAGCCGTCACTAAAAAGGCCCTGAGTTTTGAGCAACTCTTGAGGATCGATCGTCGATCATCAGGAACAAAATTTAGCGACCCACTCCAAGCGAAGCACATATCATGTGCTTTGATCAATACAAGATCGGCAGTAAGGCACCGATTAGAAATCCATGATTTCATTCTACAGAACAACTTAGATTGTCTTTTTATTACAGAAAGCTGGCTTACAGCCGACTGTAACACCATTCTTGGAGAACTGGTGCCAGAACACTACCGGATTATCACTGAAAACAGAATAGGGCAAAGAGGTGGAGGACTGGCGGTGATTTATAAGACGCATCTTGTGATCTCTAAACCAGCCCTTCAGCACTCGCTTCCATTTATGGAAACCCTTACTCTGCAGCTGCAAACTAACCCCAGGAGACCGTCCGTATTCTGCTCTGCTATAGGCCACCAGGGCCTAAATCGCAGTTTTTACCTCCATGGTCAGAGTTCATCTCCACTTATGCCATAACCAGCAAACACCTTTTGCTGCTCGGAGATTTCAATCTCTGGGCCAACTCCTCACAAGACCCCGTGGCCGACGCCTGTATCGACCATCTGGAAGGATTAGGCCTTCAGCAACTAGTACATGAGCCCACACATGCTTCAGGTCACACACTCGATCTTATCTTCAGACAAAATCTGAAGGTAAGTATTTTGGAAAATGAACCATTGCCATGGACAGATCACCATGCAATTAAATTCATAATTTCCAATACGGCCCTATTGATAAAAACACCCAAGCCAGTGACAACACACTGGTCTAGATCTCAGAAGAAGCTCCATTCGGAACTCTTCAAATCTACCTTGGAAAATAAAATTAAAATAATGCAACCAAGACAAACGGCCACAGATATTCTGGATGCCATAAATGCAGCCCTACTACAGTCAGCCGACGTAGTAGCGCCTGAACACAAAGTCCGTACCCGGAAAAACAAGGCAGGCTGGTTCAACAACCAGCTATCGCTACTGAAGCAAGAGCGTAGAAGGGCAGAAGCCGCCTGGAAAAGAAACGCCTCCGAGACGAACCTCGCCTTCTACAAAGCAGCAACTCGAAAATACCACATAGAAATCTTCGAAGCCAAGAAAAACTATTTTTCCATGGCTATCAACAGCGCTTTAAACCGCCCTCGGGATCTCTTCAAGCTGGTCTCACAGACCATGAATCCACACTGTCTTGAAGCCCCCAACACTGACACCCAAGAATTTTGCGAGGAATTGTCGGATTTCTTCATCAATAAAATTGAGGGAATCCGGGAAAGCATTTCGCAAAATAATGCCCCTAAGCTACCACACAGCACCCAGAGGAACACACTACAACCAACAAAGTTCTCTTTGGAACCCGTTTCCATCGAGAACACAGAAAATATCATCGGCGCATTGCGGAACAGCACTTCGCCTAATGATATTATCCCCACTAAGCTGCTAAAGGAATGTGCCGATATCCTGGCGCCTCCCATTACGCAGCTTATAAACCAGTCATTTAAGGAAGGCATAGTGCCCTCCCTGCTGAAAGAGGGCACAATCCAGCCCATCTTGAAGAAACCTACCCTGGATCCCAAGGACCCAAATCACCGCCGTCCCATAACAATGCTAAACGTTTTCTCTAAGGTAATGGAGAAAGCGGTGGTACAACAGCTGCAACAGCATCTAGATACCCACAACTTACTCGATCCACTGCAATCGGGATTCCGTCCCGGACACGGGACGGAAACGGCACTGCTCAAAATATGGGACGACGTTCTGGAGGCCGCAGACGAAGGAGAATCTTCCCTCCTGGTTCTGCTGGACCTAAGCGCAGCCTTCGACACCGTAGATCACAAACTGTTACTGACTCGGCTGACTGAGGTAGCCGGAGTCACAGAGAATGATTTACCATGGTTTTCCTCTTTTTTGGGAAACCAATCTCAAACGGTGAAATTAGGACCGTTCATTTCTAGAAAACGCACGGTGTCATGTGGAGTCCCCCAAGGCTCACCTCTATCACCGGTGCTTTTCAACATCTATCTTCGACCTCTCTTTGAAGTCATCAGTAGTCAACAACTACTTTATCACTCATATGCAGACGATACGCAACTGTATTTTCGCATCTGCAATAGAAAGGATCGTCATCTCAGCTTAGAGAATTGTCTCTCTTCAATAGAAAAGTGGATGACGATGAGTTATCTCAAACTCAACAATTCTAAAACAGAACTTCTTCTGTTTCAGGCCACTCGCAAGAGTCAACCCACAACAACCTGGACACCTCCGCCCATTCTGGGCCAGATCATCTCCCCGAGCGCCAAAGTCAAAAGTCTTGGGATCATTTTTGACACCCACATGACTATGGACGCACAAATAGGGTCAGTAGTCAGCGGATCTCACCATCTGCTGCGCCTACTCCGCAGACTGATCCTTTTATTCCCAAAGAAGATGTGGCAGCCGTGGTGGGAACGATTGTGAACTCCAGACTGGATTATGCAAACGCTCTCTACCTCGGACTCCCTAAGTACCAAATCGCTCGTCTGCAAGTCGTACAAAATACGGCCGCCAGACTGGTGACTGGGAAAAAACCCTGGGAATCAATCTCACCGTCGCTGAGATCCCTGCACTGGTTGCCGGTAAAAGACAGAATTGCTTTTAAAGCACTCTGTCTGACCCATAAATGCATCCATGGAAAAGCCCCGCAATATCTTTGCGATAAAATAAAACCCCACAACCCCAATCGCGCTCTGCGATCCAGTGACCAAAATTTGGTCAAAGTACCCAAAGCCAGATTCAAGTCCAAAGGAGAAAGAAGGTTTGCTGTCCAGGGTCCCAGACTCTGGAACGCTTTACCAACCAGCATTCGGTTGGAGGAAAACCACCTGACCTTCAGAAGACGGATTAAAACTCTGCTCTTCTGATGTCAAGAGAGACGGATACAACTAGCGCCCAGAGGCGATTTGGTTCGCATGTGCCGCGCTATATAAGTTTTTCATTCATTCATTCATTCATTCATAAGAGTGGTTTGTACTGTGGTAAACCCCATATGAATATTTGCTGGATTTTTAAGTAGTTACGATAGCCAATAGTTCACATTGTAATTTGGTGCAGTGGGCTACAAATCTCTGTCCTCTGGATTAGCTGTCTACTGGTTATAATAATACAATTTAAAAAAAATCGGGAAATATCCTTTTTTACATCAAAATAAAACAGCATTTGACCTATACAGTGAAAGTGTTTGCATCATGTAATACGATTTTCTTATTCACAGAGGAAGGGTGTGCACTGACGCTACGGAAATTTGGTCCTTTTACAGTATTTCTTCCTCTTATGAAAGCAAGTAAATTCAATGTAAGTGCTAACCTTTTAAAAAGCTATTATCTGATCATTTCTGAATCCTACTTATTTTCTGGTTCAATATTTACACAATCTTTCTAAATGTTTTCCAAGGTATCTCCAGTGCCATATATTTAGGCCTTCAGGCACATATTTCTTTTGAATTTATACATACAAGGCTTTGAAAGGGGTTGAGCATTTTGATGTCTGGCAAGTTAAAGTTTACCACATTAGGGGGGGGGTGTCATGCCAGTTTATGTTTGCATAAAAAGTTTGGAGTTATCTAGCCAATAAGGTGAAGCACTTGGCCTGCCAAAAGTGCATGCAACCCCCATCTTAGTTAACAGTATTTTGTATTTGGCTACCCTAAATGGTACTAAAGCAAATCCATATATATTTTTTGGGGGTTTCTTTATACTGTTTGCATGTAATGTAAATGTACAGTAGGCTGTCAAAAATGACCCAATAATTAGAACTTTCTTTTGAAGATGTGCATGAAGAGCTTTACACACCCACATGAATACCAGTTGTTACCCTATTACTCTAGTACAGTGTTTTTCAACTCCAGTCCTCAAGGCACACCAACAGGTCATGTTTTAAGGCTTTCCATTATTTTGCACAGGTGATTTGATCAGTTTCACTGCCTTAGTAATCACCACAGCCATTTCATCTGAGGGAAATCCTGAAAACTTGACCTGTTGGTGTGCCTTGAGGACTGGAGTTGAAAAAAACTGCTCTAGTATAATTTAAAATGATTTTAAACACATTCTCTGGAATTCATAAAGACTGGTGGAGACAGTTTTTTATGAATGTGTGTCTCACGTGTTCTAAAAGTGGTGCAGCATGCTCCAAATCCATGTAAAAATAAAAAACAAGCTGCGCAACTATGAGAAACTCTAAGATGATAAAGAGCAATACCAAACAGAAAATTCATCTATAAAGTCCATCAAGCTATCAGTACAAATGGAAGAGCATCTGATGGTATAAATCGGCAGAGAAATTCCTTATGTTCAAGCAGATGGTGACATCACAAACAGGAACCTCAGAAAAGTGCAAACAGATAGGGAAGACACCTCCACCAATGGAATACACTGTCCCTTACCGGAGGGGAAGATCCCAACTAGAGACCTTCTGACCGCAGATGGCTTTCTCCCCAGCCAGGGGGTTCGATGGCACGAAGTTATATGGTCAACAACTCCTCCCGTAGTAGACAAGTGATCAATGTTGATTGAAGCCTCATCCTTCCATTTTGCTTTTAAATGTCCTTATTTCTTCTGAGAAATCCTCACTTCCTGTTCCTCTGTCTGTAACTCCACACAGGCTTTCTCCCTGGTGTGGAGTGTCGTGCTCGCCCCCTCCCTTGAACTACAGGAGAGTCAGGACGCGCTCTACGTTGCAGATAGAGCTGTGTGTTGGTGGGCGTCCAGCAATTCCAGGATCTCAAAATGTCAAGCAGGATCTGATGTGTAAATTCTGCAGCTGTAGAAGCCGCATCTGCTCAGAAAAACCACCACTGTGCTGAGGTGTGGATGAACTTGTACCTGATTTTGGATCATTCTGGACCATATTTAGAATGCACACAAGACTCTGTATGCAGTGGCGTAGCGTGGGTTGTCAACGCCCGGGGCAGGGCAAGAAATTTGCGCCCCCTAACACGTGGATTTTTTTTTAGCACTCCCTTCCACTAGTACAGTAGTACTGACCAACCTGATTCCTACACCGACCTATCTGATCACTATACTAACCTACATGATTCGTACACTGACCACTAAACTGACCTATCTGATTGCTATACTGACCACTACACTGACCTACCTGATTCCTATACTGACGACTACACTGACCTACCTGATTCCTATACTAAACTGCCCTACTCCTTCCCCCCAGTCTCCGCATGGTCACAATCCCTGGGATCATCATGGATGGTCTTCAGTGTACATTTACTCACTGCTGTGTCAGTGTCACCGCTGGAGCCTAAGCCGGGACTGCACCGCAACTTATTTCTCATAGCGAAGCAGAAGAGCTCAGTCTCCTAGACTGCACAGCGCAAAAGAAGCGCTGCAGGTTACCTGCCGCCCCTCTAAGTTTGGCCCCCGGGGCAACCACCTCCCTGGCCCCCCAACACTACGCCACTGCCTCTACCTGCTTCCTTGTCTCACGGACGCACTCATCAATGCCCATGACCAGGTGGGGACTTTAGTAATAATCTGTCACTACACACTGCAACTTGAATGTTTCCATTGGAAGGGACGTGTTGAGCCTGCACCCACTCCACCAATCCAGTGTATCTCTGTTGCCTCACTCTCAGTAACAGAATATGATCCCTCCTGGACCTCATGCGTGCTCTCACCTAAATCCTTCTTTCCCATACCTTGACCAGGCCATAGAGATCTGTGACACTAGTCTGCTTTCCGGTTGCCATGCGAAACTGATTGCTAGGGCAGAACACTGACCCCCTCACTACCGGAAACCTGCTACCTTACCAGGTGCCACAGTACCACGTCTAAGGACTGGTTGCTTGTTTCTTCACTTGGTTACCCATAGCAACTGCATTTCTCTTCTTTGCCTTACCAAGGTAACATTTTGTAAGCCTTTGTCGTACGAGAATTTTCGTTCATCGGTCTCTGATCAGCTCTATGGTCAGCTGGTGGAACCACCAGCTGCATTCTCAGACTCCCTGAGAAAACAATGAAAGACGGTGGGGGGGGGGGGACGTTCCCTCCCACTGATTGTAAAAGCAGTCTAAAGGCTAATTAGCCGCTAGTATTTTTTTTGCACAAAAACCGAACGATGCATAAAAAGAATGATGCCAAGATGATATCCTAATTTGATCCAGCGCCGTGCATGCCTTCTGCTCTTCTCCCCCCTCAATTCTGAGTCTCACTGGCTTTGCTGTGCCCTTGGCTTCCAGTGCTGTGAATCCATACCCGTGACGAGGGAGCGGGGGGCAGGGCCGTGTCAATGGACACAGACTCGGATGCAAGCATGTACGAGTGCCCCCATGGGAAGCAGCTTCTTATGGGGGCACTGGACAGAGAGGAGGTGCCAGGAGCGCTGACAGGGACCCAAAAAGAGGAGGTTCACCAGTGCTTTGTGCAATTCCGTTGCACGGAGCAGGTAAGTATAGAGATGATTTGTTATTAAATAAAAAAAAAAAAGAAAAGACATTTACAAATACTTTAAGACTTTAGAACCACTTTAAGGAAAAGCTTAGTTCAGAACCCCATTTAGTCACACCACATATGCTAGCCAGGATGGAGAAGTCCCTTCTAATAAAGAACGGTGATCTGGGAAATAAGTCGAGCCCAACAGAAATATTTCTGATGCTTCTGTGTATAAGCAGTAAATGCTCAGTTCTGGCAAATATTTCTGGCTGTAATGCTTGACTCCTCTCTGGTAAAAGTCGAATGACAAAGAGACCGAGGACATACTGTACAGGATATAGATAAAAGTAGATAACCTGAGAAGCAAAATGTTATTGGTTACCATTGTACTATTGGAGGTTTTTTTTTCAAAGAAAGTGCATTAAGGTAAAAACCTTTTAAAAGTGCCCAGCACCCCCTTAATACTCAACTGAGCCTGATTTAGATCCAGCGATATGCACATCTGAAGCAGCTCTTCTCCCCTCTCCCCGCTATCACAGGCTTGGATTAGAGCATTGGGAGCCATTGGCTCCAGCTGCTGTCAGTCAAAAGCTGTGAGCACAGCCTGGGGGCAGGGCCTAGCCCCACTGTCATTCTGTCATTGTCAATTAAGCTTTTCATATCCATGTAACAATTTAAAAGAGACAGCGCACCCAACCAGCTATATTGACATTTCTTTGGGTGTTAATGTATTTAACCACTTCCCGCCCGGTCAATAGTCAATTGACATCCGGGAAGTGGTTGTGAAATCCTGACTGGACGTCTATTGACGGCCGGCAGGATTTCATGCCGGCGCACGCCCGTGGGGGCGTGCAGCGCGGCGATCGGTCAGTCCGGTGGAGGCTCTTTACCACGTGATCAGCTGTGTCCAATCAAGGCTGATCACGATGTAAACAGGAAGAGCCGTTGACCGGCTCTTCCTCACTCGCGTCTGACAGACGCGAGTAGAGGAGAGCCGATCGGCTCTCCTGACAGGGAGGGTTCGCACTGATTGTTTGTCAGCGCAGCCCCCCCTCAGATCCCCACACTGGACCAGCCCATGCCCAGCAATGCCATCAGTGCCACCCAGTGTCCATCAGTGCCACCCAGTGTCCATCTTTGCCAACTTTTATTGCCCATCTATGCCCAGTGCCCACCTGTCAGTGCCCATCTGAGCCACCCATGAGTGCCCATCTGAGCCACCCATGAGTGCCCATCTGAGCCACCCATGAGTGCCCATCAGTGCCGTCCATGAGTGCCCATCACTGCTGCCAAAGAGTGCCCAGTGCGCCTTAGAGTGCCCATCAGTGCAGCATACCAGCGCCGCCTATCGGTGCCCATCAGTGCCACCTATTGGTGCCCATCAGTGCCGCCATATCAGTGCCCATAATTGAAGAAGAAAACTTACTTATTTACAAAAAAATTTGCAGAAAAAAAATAAAAACTTTTATTTTTTTTCAAAAATGTTTATTCTTTTTTTAGTTGTTGCACAAAAAATAAAAATCGCAGAGGTGATCAAATACCACAAAAAGAAAGCTCTATTTGTGAGAACAAAACGATAAACCATTTTTCTTTCTCGTACATCACGGGACACAGAGCGGCATATTCATTACTATATGGGTTATATGGAGTACCTTCAGGTGTGGACACTGGCAATCTCAAACAGGAAGTCCCCTCCCTATATAACCCCCTCCCCTAGAGGGAGTCCCTCAGTTTTTTCGCCAGTGTCTTAGGTGTTGGTCACGGAATAGCTTTGCTCCACATCCTTGGGATTAAGGGCGGGCTAACCGGATCTGTCCAAGGAGCCTCAGTGCCAAAGTGGACAGTACCCGGGCCCCAAACCGTGGGGTTTTGCCTATAATGCTCCTCTTTGGAGGGCTGGACCCTGGGCCCAGGACTTGGAGTTTGTAAAAACCATAAGTTCCTGTTTGCCAGGGTGCTATATAGGTCCAGGACAGTGGGTACCTTCATAGGACCCCAGGGCCTGAAGGTCTACTACGCTACCCACGGAGATGGGAGAAGATTGGATCGTTTTGCTGGACAAACATCCTGCAGCATGGAGCAGGTAAGGGGGAGCCTGCGGGACTTGGTTCGACAGCAGGCTCTCCGGGGTAACCTAAAAGGGGGGTTAGCCTAAGTATGCTCTGCATGGGCAACCTTGCTCACTATGTCTGAGAGAGACAGGATGACACCTTTTTTCCCCCATCACTAGGTTCCCCTGTCTAAGAATGTGTTGCTAGCTAACCTGCTGCTTTCTTCCTAGGACTAGTAAGGATCCCTAGGGGCCTTTTGGAGAGTCCTACCTGGCCGGGGGTTTGAATCTGCCGCCTGTTTCTGCAGTCCTGGGTCTCCAGCAGCGCGGCTCCTCCATGTTCCTCCTGTTCCGGCATATGCGCGCGCGTGCGCGCGCACGTCTTATAGACGTTATTCGCGCCGTTCAGACAGGAGGGCGGGGGGGGGCGTGCCTGCGGCGTCATACAGGGGCGCGCCTTGTGCTGTTATAGATCAGCAGGCATTTTCAGTGCTCAGTCTGAGGCTGATTTCAGAAGGAGAGGACGCAGAGCGGCAGAACAGTGACTCCCGGTGGCGGAAGAGGGGTAGTACATGCTGGACTTTGTTCCAATGCCTTTTTTGTTAAGCCAAGAAATCCCCCTTTTTTGCAGCAGGTTGGAGGCTGGCAAACTAAGTTTGGGGTCACTGTATGTTTTAAAAAAGAAAATATATATAATATATATTTAAAAAAAAAAAAAAAAGAGAAAAACATACGAGATCCCATCAGTTTTTGGGCATTAGTGATCTATTGTCCCCTAAACTCTGGTTTTGTACTCCTGGCCACTACAGTCTGTTGTGTGGGCGGAGTCCCTCGATTTTGTATTATGACTTCCAAAGGTTCGGGGTCAAAGGGTACAAAAAAGACCAAAAAACAAAGGGGTTCCCCTTCTGATTCTGATGATATGCCGATACTTTCCCCGCAACTTATTAACATAAAGGGCGCCTTGGATGAGCCATTAGGGGGATCTGGTGCGGAGGCTGGCCCAGATCAGCCCAGCCCTGTGTTTATCACAGAGGAGATGCTAGCCGTATCCCTAGGGGGGCTAGAAGAGAGAATAGCAGCATTGATCGCTAGAGCTATTCCTGGTAAGAAACGGGTTAGATCCCCATCACCAAGAGGTGTATCCTCAGATGCTGAGATTCTCTCTCCGGAGGAATTGGAATCACAGGAGGATCAACTAGACCTGAACCAAGAGGGTTCAGGGATTGAGGGATCTGCCTCTGAGGAACCATTTTCAGACTCCCAGACAGAAAGACTGTGGGTACAGTCTTTGACGGACATGGTCCGCTCGGCATTTAGTTTACCATTGCCAGAGCCTCAGGTTCCTCCGGTATCCTCTCTGGGCTCTTTGAAAGCTCCGTTAAGCAACGCAGTGTTTCCGGTCCATCCTCTCTTGGAGGAATTGATCTTTCGGGATTGGGTACGGCCGGACAGGATTTTTCTGCCACCGAAAAGATTTGCGGTCATTTACCCCATGGAGGAAAGATTCTCCAAGAGGTGGAGGCTCCCAGTAGTGGATGCAGCCATCTCATGTGTGAATAAATCACTAACTTGCCCGGTGGAAAACATACATATGTTTAAAGATCCGGTTGATAAAAGGTTAGAGACACTTTTAAAAGCATCCTTTGCTACGGCAGGAGCAGTGGTACAGCCAGCTGTGGCTGCGATTGGTGTTTGTCAGGCGTTAAAAGACCAGACAAAAGAAATGTTAAAGGACATGCCTACCCAACAAGCAGAAGAGTTTTCTGACATTCCCAGAGCTCTGTGTTTTGCTGTAGATGCTATAAAAGATTCCATCCAGCAAGCCTCTCGTTTATCACTATTTTTGGTGCACATGAGAAGGCTCTTATGGTTGAAGAACTGGGCGGCGGAGCCCCCATGCAAAAAGCTTCTGGCAGGGTTTCCCTTCCATGGAGGACGACTCTTCGGAGAGGATCTGGATAAATATATTCAGACTATTTCAAATGGCAAGAGTACCCTTTTACCGGTCAAAAAGACATTCCGGGGTCCTACATTTAAAAGGCAGCTCTTTCCTGTCTCGGGGCCCTCAAATTCCAGGCAGTATCGACGGCCGCCTGCACGATCCAACGTTAACAGTAGATCGCAGGGACAGGCCCCTGGGGGTAAGAGGCCATGGTATCGCAAGCCGACAAAGACAGCCCCTAAGTCTGCCTTATGAAGGGGCGCCCCCACTCTCGCGGGTGGGGGGAAGGCTTTGTTTCTTCTCAGAAGTTTGGGAAGCCAAGATCCCCGACAAATGGGTCCGGGCATCTGTAACCACAGGCTACAGACTGGAGTTTCTAAGGTATCCTCCGCCTCATTTTCAAGAATCAAGGCTACCAAGGGATCCAGCAAGGAAGGCCTCATTGCTGGCAGCTTTGGATCACCTGCTCTACCAGGACGTAATAATAGAGGTGCCAGCCCAAGAGCAAGGGCTAGGTTTCTATTCCAATCTCTTTGTCATACCAAAGCCCAACGGCCATGTCAGGCCAATCTTGGACCTAAAGAGGTTAAACGGTTACCTAAGGGTTCGTTCCTTCCGGATGGAATCCATCCGGTCAGCAGCCGCCGCGCTTCAGAAGGACGATTTTCTGGCCTCCATAGACATAAAGGATGCTTACCTTCATGTACCAATCTTTCAGTCGCATCAAAGATTTTTACGCTTCGCGGTGGGGCAGCGACACTTCCAATTCAGGGCGCTCTCCTTCGGGCTGGCCACGGCCCCCCGGGTATTCACGAAGATCCTAGCCCCAGTTCTGGCCAATTTAAGGATCCAAGGGGTCACAGTCCTAGCATACTTGGACGACCTTTTAATCATAGATCACTCACGGACCGGGTCTGCAAAAGGCAGTAAACCTCACGGTTCGGTACCTCGAAGAATTCGGCTGGGTCCTAAACCGGGGAAAGTCAGCGTTCCAGCCTACAAAGCAGTTGGAATACCTCGGCATGAGGTTAGACACAGAACAGCAAAGGGTGTTCCTGCCCCTGGTAAAGATCGAGGCTATCAAGGGGTTGGTTCAGTTGGTTCTAAACAAGAAAAAACCAACTATTCGCCTGTGTATGCGAGTACTAGGCAAGCTAGTGGCCACGTTCGAGGCAGTACCATACGCTCAGATCCACACTCGCGTCCTACAGGCAGCCATTCTAGCAGCCTGGGGCAAGAGGGCACATGCCTTAGAGTCCCCTTTGACGCTATCATCAAGGGTCCGACAAAGCCTGGCCTGGTGGTTGAACCCCCAGAATCTTCTAAAGGGAAAATCCTTCAGCCCTGTTGGCTGGAAGGTAGTTACCACAGACGCCAGCCTGGCAGGCTGGGGGGTGGTCTTCGAGGGGTTCTCTCGCCAGGGAACTTGGGTGAAAGCAGAGAGGCAGCTCCCCATCAATATCTTGGAGATCAGAGCTGCTCGCCTAGCCCTTCTGGCATGGACCTCCAGATTAAAGGGGTTCCCGGTGAGAATCCAGTCAGACAATGCCACGGCGGTGGCATACATAAACCACCAAGGGGGAACCAGGAGTCAGGCCGCTCAAGAGCTTGATTTTTCAGTGGGCAGAGGTTCATGTACCCTGCATTTCGGCGATATTCATTCCCGGAGTGGACAACCTGCAGGCATACTCCTTAAGTCGCCAGAGTCTGTTGCCAGGGGAGTGGTCTCGGCATCCCCAGGTCTTTCAGACAATCTGCCAGAGGTGGGGAATGCCGGACGTAGATATAATGGCATCCAGGTTCAACAAGAAACTAGACAGGTTCGTGTCTCGAGCGAGGGATCCTATGGCCTGCGGAACCGATGCGTTGGTTTGCCCTTGGCATCAATTCAAACTTCTATATGCATTCCCTCCGCTACAGTTACTCCCTCGCCTGTTGCGCAGGATCAGAGTGGAGCACAAGCCAGTCATTCTAGTAGCTCCGGCTGGGCCCCGGAGGACTTGGTACTCACTAGTCCTGAAGATGGCAGTGGGAGACCCTTGGACTCTTCCTCTACAACCAGACCTACTCTCACAAGGCCCGATCCTCCACCCTACATTACAGCGTCTAAATTTGACGGCCTGGAGGCTGAATCCCTGATTCTCAGGGGTAGAGGTCTGTCTAGGCAGGTAATTCCTACCCTGATTAGGGCTAGAAAGCCGGCCTCCAGGGTGATTTATTACAGGGTGTGGAGGAACTACGTAGGCTGGTGTGAATCCAAAAGATGGAATTCCCGTAAATATACTATTGACAGGGTGTTAAGTTTTCTCCAGCTAGGAGTGGATAAAGGCCTGGCACTAAGCACAATCAAGGGACAGATCTCAGCTCTGTCAGTGTGGTTTCAGAGGCCGCTGGCCACCCACTCGCTGGTAAAGACCTTCTTACAGGGGGTCTTGCGTATTAATCCTCCTGTCAAGTCACCACTTTGTCCATGGGACTTAAATCTTGTTCTGTCATCCCTACAGAAACAACCCCTTGAGCCGTTGGCTGAGGTACCTTGATTTTACTGACTAGAAAGTCGGTATTTCTGATCACCATAGTTTCGGCCAGGAGAGTATCGGAATTGGCAGCCTTATCTTGTAAGGAACCATATCTCATTTTGCATAAGGATAGGGCGGGGTTCCGTCCTCATCCTTCCTTTCTACCAAAGGTTATATCCAGTTTCCACCTGAACCAGGATGTGGTACTTCCATCCTTCTTCCAAAACCCACCTCTAGAAAGGAGGGGTTGCTGCATACGTTGGATATTGTCAGGGCCGTAAGGGCCTATCTTAAAGCTACAGAGAGGGTTCGGAAAACAGATGTGGTGTTCGTTTTACCGGAAGGGCCCAAGATGGGTCAGGCAGCCGCTTGATCCACCATCGCAAGATGGATTAAACAATTAATTGTTCGGGCCTGCGGTTTGAAGAGGTGCCTCCTCCTTTGTCGGTGTAGGCCCATTCTACCAGGGCCATGGGCACCTCCTGGGCAGCACATCATCAGATCTCTATGGCTCGAAGATGCAAGGCAGCAACGTAGTCATTACAAAATTTTATCAATTGGACGTAAGAAGGAATGCGGATACAGCCTTTGGGCAGTCAGTACTACAGGCCGCGATTCAAGCTCCTCAGGATCTGAGGGGGCTCCCTTGATTTGATTTGAGATTTACATTTCTCGTTTAAGTTGGATTTACTAGTATCTGAGTATACCTCTAAAATTAAATCCTTCTTTGGAAGATGTCTCCCTCCCCTCATTAAAGCATTGCTTTCAGACATCCCACATAGTAATGAATATGCCGCTCTGTGTCCCGTGATGTACGAGAAAGAAAAAGGGATTTTTAAATACAGCTTACCTGTAAAATCCTTTTCTTGGAGTACATCACGGGACACAGAGCTCCCACCCCTCTTTTGGGTGACCATTTTGGGAGGCATACTGCTTGCTACAAAACTGAGGGACTCCCTCTAGGGGAGGGGGTTATATAGGGAGGGGACTTCCTGTTTGAGATTGCCAGTGTCCACACCTGAAGGTACTCCATATAACCCATATAGTAATGAATATGCCGCTCTGTGTCCCGTGATGTACTCCAAGAAAAGGATTTTACAGGTAAGCTGTATTTAAAAATCCCTTTATTTTGGGTACAGTGTAGCATGACCATTGCAATTGACCATGGCAATCGTCATTCAAATTGCCACAGTGCTGAAAGCTGAAAATTGCATTGGGCGGGAAGGTGCGGAAGGGCCTGGTATGGAAGTGGTTAACCACTTGCCGACCGGCACACACACATATATGTCGACACAATGGCACGGGAAAGGCAAATGGGCGTACCTGTACGTCCCTTTAAATTTGCCACCCAGCGTGCCTTGTGAGTGTGCTCGCGGGTCCCGGGAACTCGATGTTCTCGGGTGGCCTGCGATTGCGGTCGGCAAAGGCAGAACAGCAGGATGCCTTTGTAAGGCCAGGTTCACACCAATGCGAATTGGTTGCGGCCTAAACCGCATCCAATTTGCATAACATTATAAAATACATTGATTTCAATGAGGCTGGTTCACATATGTGCGATGCATTCATTCTCTTCAGGATTTTTCTCATTCACCTCAATACACTTCCCCCCCTCCCCTCTCCCAGGTCTCCAAATTCGCAGCTAAAACAGAGATGATCTGCTGAACAGTTCTCTTATCTCTTTGCAGAGATAAGAGAGCTGAAATTCGCTAGTGTGAATCCGGCCTAAACAAGGCATTCCCCTGTTCTGCCTAGTGACATGTCACTGATCTACTGTTCCCCTTGATCAGGAACAGTGATCAGTGACGTGTCACTGGTAGCTCCTCCCCCCAACAGTGAGAATCACTCCCTAGGACACACTTAACCCCTTCAGTGCCACCTAGTGGTTAACCCCTTCACTGCCACGACACTTGCACGACAGTCCCCACTGCCATATGCGAACTGCAAACTGTCTGTTCGACATGAATCGGATCACATATGTGTGAACACCCATGCGATCAGATTCTGGTCTGAACAGAAAAAAGGGTCCTGTGCACGCTTGGACCGAATGCGGTGTGATATCATCCATAATATCTGTATGGCTGAAATCGCATCGCACAGACATCGCATGTAATGTGAACAGCAGTGCGCTCCGAATCACATCGTGTGAACCAGGCCTCACGGTCACTTTTTAAAATTGAATTATTTTGGAGATTAGAGAAAGGCTTAGATTGCCTAAAGTCTAAAGTATAGATTGAGAGGGCAGAAAAACACATTTTCTAAATAGAGCAGATCCTCTAGCCCTGGATAACAGGAAAGACTTCCCTATATATTTTGTGAGTAGAATGTGTAGGAATATAAAATTAATAAAAAAATAATATACAATTCCCTGAGAACGTGATATATTTTCCTAGTAAAGGGGAATGTTTCATTACAGGATTTAATCGTATATCCTGTTCTTGGGGTGAAGCTAGAAGACCCCTGATGTCTCCATTGAGAGGACCTTGTCACTACTGTTACATAAGCGGCTTGTCGGTACATACAAATATACGTGGTTAGGACACATGTTAATACATAAACACCTATT
The DNA here is from genome assembly GCA_029574335.1 of Rana kukunoris. NCBI lineage: Eukaryota > Metazoa > Chordata > Amphibia > Anura > Ranidae > Rana > Rana kukunoris. The sequence goes on along the minus strand of JAJQKJ010001878.1, from coordinate 67,450 downwards.
ACACATCCCTATACACACCAGAAGTGGAAGAAGTAGCCATAGAGCCCCTTCCAGCTTTGCAAATGTGGGCCTGTGCATCCAAGTGGTTTCAAATGTAAATATACCAAAGTTTTATTGTGTGTTTATGAAATTATAATTATGGACCTATACAGGCACGGACTGGCCATTGGGACTACCGGGAGTTTCCCGGTGGGCCGATGGCTCAGTGGGCCGGTCAGGTGCAGTCCTTCAGCCGCTCCCCTCTGACAGCAAGTAATCGCGATTTCACTCCTGTCAAGAGAAGCAGCAGCCGTCACTTGCTGGAGTCAGTATTAGCCTTTCTGCTCCCTCCCAGCCTATAGGGGGAGATAGACAGCTGGCAGACTTTCCGTCCTCTCTCTCCTTATCACTTATCACATGACTGGAGAGAGGAACAATGCTGCCTTTCTGGAGAGCTTTGAATGAGTACATGTGGGAGGGGGAGGAGAGGGGGGCATTCTGATTCAAGGGGGGGGGGACACTGATGGGGGAAACTCTGAGGGACCATTTTAATGCACAGTTGTCAAACACAAGGCCCGCGGGCCGAATGCGGCCCTCTAGGACATTTCATGTGGCCCTCACACCTCTCCTGCAGCTGCAGGGGAGGTCCAGCACTCCTCTGGTCCTCCAGACCCTTACTTTCTGCTTTCAAGCAATGCATCCAGCTTCTTCCCAGAAGCAGCATAAGGGGGTGCACTGTAATGTAAGGGAGAATGGGGGACTCAACTTCTGATTGTAGGATGGCTCTTGACATCCAATGTAAAGGGGAGGGGATGTGCTGGACATCTAATCGTATAGATACCACCGGCCCTTTCGAGGACAATCATAATGCTGATGCGGCCCACAATGAAATTGAGTTTGACACCCCCGCTCTAATGCAATAGGGGACACTCTAATGCAAGGGGGGCTCTCTGATGCAAGGGGGGCTCTCTGATGCAAGGGGGGCTCTCTGATGCAAAGGGGGCTCTCTGATGCAAAGGGGGCTCTCTGATGCAAAGGGGGCTCTCTGATGCAAAGGGGGCTCTCTGATGCAAAGGGGGCTCTCTGATGCAAAGGGGGCTCTCTGATGCAAAGGGGGCTCTCTGATGCAAGGGGGGCTCTCTGATGCAAGGGGGGCTACACTGATGTAAGGGGGGACACTCTGATGCAAGGGGGGCACTCTGATGTAAGAGTGACTGTGCATCCAAGTGGTAATGACCCCTAATTAAATAAAAGAGGAAGCAATTCAAATGTAAATATACCAATTTTTTATTGTGTGTTTATGAAATTATAATTATGGACCTATACAGGCACAGACTGGCCATTGGGACTACTGGGAGTTTCCCGGTGGGCCGAAGGCTCAGTGGGCCGGTCAGGTGCAGTCCTCAAGCCGCTCCTCTCTGACAGAGAGTAATCGCAATTTCGCTCCTGTCAAGAGAAGCAGCAGCCGTCACTTGCTGGAGTGAGTATTAGTCTTTCTGCTCCCTCCCACCCTATAGGGGGAGATAGACAGCCGGCAGATTTCCCTTCCTCTCTCCCCTTATCACTTGTCACTTATTACATGACTGGAGAGAGGAACAATGCTTTCTGGAGAGCTGTGAATGAGTACATGTAGGAGGGGGAGGAGAGGGGGGCACTCTGATTCAAGGGGGGGACACACTGATGGGGACACTTTGATAGAGGACACCCTGGTGCAATGGGGGACATTCTGAGTGACACTCTAATGGGGGACACTCTGCTGCAAGGGGGGCTCTCTGATGCAATGGGGAAAACGCTGATGTAAAGGGGAGACACTCTGCTGCAAGGGGGGGCACTCTGATGCAAGGGGGGCAGTCTGATGCAAGGGGTGACACTCTGATGCAAGGGGTGACACTCTGATGCAAGGGGTGACACTCTGATGCAAGGGGTGACACTCTGATGCAAGGGGTGACACTCTGATGCAAGGGGTGACACTCTGGTACAGGGGGGGACACTCTGATGCAAGGGGTGACACTCTGGTACAGGGGGGGACACTCTGATGCAAGGGGGGACACTATGATGCAAGGAGGACTCTGATGGGGACACTCTGATGCAAGAAAAACTCTGATGGGGGACACTCTGATGCAAGGGAGACTCTGATGGGGGATACTCTGATACAAGGGAGGCTCTGATCCAAGGGGGACTCTCTGATGCAAGGAGGGCTCTGATGGGGGGACACTGATGTAAGGGGGACACTTAAAATTAAAGTGGGCCGGTCTGGATGAAGTCCAGGGCCACATTTCTGTCCCAGTCCAGCCCTGGACCCATATACATTTTTTCCTTTTCCAACTATATATACTCTGATTAAACCAAGAGTCCTTTGGTAAAATCAATTGGCCAGAAGTGAAGATCTAGTGATCCTCTCGCCCGTTTGCTGGCACACTGTTGACCAAGAGATTCCAAGCCTGCCCACCACGGCAAGGTAGACTCTTCTAGGGCATGACCTACACTAACTACACTAAGCTACCCTACTGGATGCCAGTCATCCTTTTTCTAATGTTGGATGTATGTTTGTAGTAGGCCTCATCCTATAATTTGTGTGTGTGATCTACTCTCTCCTAATTTGGTTGTCTGTCTGTGTGCATCTATCTAAAGCATGGAGCGGTCAGTTTATGTACATCTGGACGTCGTCTGTTTGTGTAGGTCAGTGCATGCCAGTCATTGTATGTTGACCAGTGTGTTAGTAAATAAATATTAGTCCTGTTTTTACGTTGGCATATAGCCCAACTTATGTGCAAGGCACCCCATTTTCTCTGGACCCTCTTGGTGGTAGATGGGTGCATATAGGTGGGGCCAGGGGGTAGTACCATTACGCTGGGCGTGGGGGAGTGTGGACAGATGAAACTTGGGGGGGGGGAGTTCCACTGGCCACGCTCACCCTATACTCAGGGTGGTAGCATCCCCTCTTGGTGGTAGATGAGTGCATATAGGTGAGGGCAGGTGGTATTACCAATATGCTGGGCGTGGGGGAGTGAGGGCAGATGAAACTTGGGGGGGGGGGGGAGTTCCACTGGCCACACTCACCCCATACGCAGGGTGGTAGCGTTCCCTCTTGGTGGTAGATGAGTGGGTGTATTGGGTTGTGAGGCAGTTGATTCAGAGGAAGGCAAAAAAAACAGCAAAGCATGATCAATGTGCTCCAGCTGGGGAAAAAATTCCTTCCGATAGGCAATCTAATATTTCCTGGATCAGCCCTGTGTGTGGGGGAGGGCAGGCAATTGGAGCTCCACCCTCGGTGTTAAGTGAGTGGAGATGTGGGTGTCGGTGTGTGGAAAGCGGGGGAGGAGGGACAATCCCCCACACAGAGCTCCAGAGGGAGAAGCCATTGTCCAGACTACAGGTGGGTCACGATATGTCTGTGTAATCTGCCGCCTCTGCTCAGGCTCTAAGGGAACTGCAACTCCCAGCAATCTCTGTCCGCATGGGGAACTACAACTCCCAGAATGCACTGTGTAAGTTGTGGGGGTTCAGCTCTCAGCCTGAAATAAGATGCTGTGGGACTACATATCCCAGCATGATTTTTTCTATGGAGATATTACAGGTCCCAGTGATCTCTACTTAACCCAGCCTGCTCCCCACCCCCTCCTCATGGGGGATTGCACCCCCAGTCCCACCACCCCACTCATCTCCCAACACCCTTTACCCCTCCCCCACAGGTCCAACCAGCCCACCCTTATCCTGGGGGAGGGGACCCACCACCCTTGGTGGGAGAGAAGTGTTGGGTGAAATTACCCCTGAGGAGGGGAAGGGGAGCATGTAGAGATTGCTGGGACCTGTAGTACATCTAAAGAAAAAATCATGCTGGGACATATAGTCCTGTAACATCATATTCCAGGCTGGGAGCTGAAGCCCCATTACATACACAGTGCATGAGTTGTAGTTCCCCATGCGGACAGAGATTGGTGGGAGATGTAGTCCCTGTGTCCCCTTCCCACGGTGTCCCTCCGGCCTACAGACATATATTTTCTCCTCACAAGATGGAACATCGAGGGAAGATGAAAACCCAATTTAGAATTCTGGCAAGCAGCATCTTTGGAGCAGTGAGAGGAGCAGTGTGTATACCGCTCCTTCACTGCTCCTTCCCATTGAAAACAATAGGACACCGCGGTAATACTGCCAGCAATGCGCCTCTGCAGAGGCACATAGGTTTAGAAAGTCTCTAGCACTCGAAAAGATTATTTCCACAAAAAATCATATTATTCCAGCCACTGTTTTGTTGCTGGTTCCACAGTACCAGATGATTAAAAAAACTGGCCTCCAACTTCCCCTTATAGCCAGTCCAACACATGCCTGAAATACACCCACCCTTCTGGAGCCGGAACGGCCCACCCTTCTAGAGCCAGAACGACCCACCCTTCTGGAGCCGGAACGACCCACTCTTCTGGAGCTTCTTCTGGAGCCTGAACGGGAGTGTCGCACTCTGCTGGAGTCTGAACGTGAGAGACACACTCTTCTGCAGTCTGAATAATTTCTTCCAACTTGTTGGCAATCTTTACTCCCAAAAAAGCTGCAACCCTCCCATTTAAGTGCAGTCCATCCCTGCTATAGAGCCGGTAATTGACCGCAAAGTCAACCCAGTTCTCCATGAAGCCAAACTCCTCTTCTCTGCACCAGTTCTTCCGCCACTTGTTAAGCTCTCTAAGCTCCTGCAGTCTTTCTGGTGTGGCTTGAGGTACAGGCAGTATTTCTGAAAATGCTGCCTTAGAGGTCCTTTTCTTCAACATAGTCCCTATGTCCCTGAAATCATTTTGTAGGATGCTCCATCTTCCTCTAACTTTGTCATGGGTACCAATATGTACCAAAACAGCTGGGTCCTCCCCAGCCCCACACAACAATCTTTCCATCCGATCTGCAATGTCCCGAACCCGAGCGCCTGGTAAACAATATACTGTTCGGAGGTGATGGTCTTTGTGACAGATTGCCCTCTCTGTCCTTCTAATCATTGAATCCCCTACCACCAGTATCTGCTTATCCCTTCTTGTAACCTTGCCCCCATATTTACGGGGGGAGATGTTCCCATGGTTCACCTGGCATTTTGGTGGAGTCTCAATATCTGGTACAGTGCCAATGTGCACATTACACTCTACTGGAACTTGCACATTAGGATCACACGCTGCTGGAGTCTCAACATTAGCATCACACTCTGCTGGAGTCTCAAAGTTAGCGTCACACTCTTCTGGAGACTGGACGTTGGAGACGCACTCTTCTGGAGACTGGACGTGGGAGACGCACTCTTCTGGAGACTGGACGTGGGAGACGCACTCTTCTTGAGACTGGACGTGGGAGACGCACTCTTCTTGAGACTGGACGTGGGAGACGCCCTCTTCTGGAGACTGGACGTGGGAGACGCCCTCTTCTGGAGACTGGACGTGGGAGACGCCCTCTTCTGGAGACTGGACGTGGGAGACGCCCTCTTCTGGAGACTGGACGTGGGAGACGCCCTCTTCTGGAGACTGGACGTGGGAGACGCCCTCTTCTGGAGACTGGACGTGGGAGACGCCCTCTTCTGGAGACTGGACGTGGGAGACGCCCTCTTCTGGAGACTGGACGTGGGAGACGTGATTGGTTTTTGGGGTCCCGTACCCGGCTAGGCTCCCAAAAAGTCTCACACATGTGGTATCCCCGTACTCAGGAGAAGCAGCAGAATGTATTTTGGGGTGTAATTTCACATATAGGGGGTGTATGCTTTGCGCGTGGCGTTACTGGCACTAACTAGCTACCTAGCGGCACTAGCGACACTAATACAGCGATCAGAAAAACGATCGCTTAGTGACGCTGTCAATAGGGGGTGAAAGGGTTAACTCTAGGGGCAATCAGAGGTTAAAACCTTTATTAGAAAATGTATGGGGGTACCTAACGCTATAAAAACCTGGCGGGCAAACCTCAAAAAATAACTAGCTACCTAGCGGCACTAATACAGCGTTCAGAAAAACGATCGCTTAGTGACGGTGTCAATAGGGGGTGAAAGGGTTAACTCTAGGGGCAATCGGGGGTTAAAACCATTATTAGAAAATGTATGGGGGTACCTAACGCTATAAAAACCTAGCAGACGAACCTAAAAAAATAACTAGCTACCTAGCGGCACTAATACAGCGTTCAGAAAAACGATCGATCAGTGACGCTGGCAATAGGGGGTGAAAGGGTTAAATCTAGGGGCAATCAGGGGTTAAAACCATTATTAGATAATGTCCTGGATATCCTGGACCTAACACTAACTGCCTGACACTAACTGTCTGTCACACTGACACTAAATGCAGTGTTCAGTAAATGATCACTGCTATTTAGTGACAGTGTGACAGGGGGGGTGATCGGGGGGGATTTGTGTCCTGGTGTCAGTGTAGTGCTTGGGTATTCACTGTTGTGATGTCTCCTCTCCTCCGCCGGACGAAAATGCCGGCGGGAGGAGCGGTGACATCACTTCCTCCTCTGCCTGTGTTTACAGTGCAGGCAGAGGAGGGCGGGGGAGCGCGCGCATTGGCTGGGAGCGATAGTGAGGGGGCGGACAAAAACGAATAGCTGCCCCCTCATCCTGGATCGCTCCCAGAGCCACGGGAACCGCCGCATGTACCGGGGGGGGGGGGGTCCCGATAGGAGCCCCAACCCGCGTCTAGGCAGGCACGTACGTACAGGTACGTTGATGTGCCTGTACGTGCCATTCTGCCGACGTATATGTACATGCGGCGGTCCTTAAGAGGTTAACCACTTCCCTACCGCTGGCCGTCATATGACATTCCTTGATTTGAGTGGGGGATATCTGAATGATGGGTGCAGCTACAGGCACCATTCAGATGTCATCTTTTTCAGCCGGCGATTGCCTTCGCCATAAAAATGATCATATCGGCTTTTTAGCCGCTTGATCGTTCTTACGGGTGGCGAGAGGGGATGTCCCCTCTCCTCCCGCTGCCCTCTGATGCTTCTACCAACTCACCCCTGCCATCGATTAGTTGGAGAACGGATCCACAGATGTTTACCATAGTGATTTCTGGCGCACCAGATGGTCACCGGAGTCTCTATGATCGCTCAGATGCCGGGCGCAATGATATGATGTCACGCCCGGCCTCTGCATTCAAACAAATAGCACAGTTTTTTTAATTATTTTTATTTTAGGTTTCCCAGCCTAGAGATGAGATGTGGGATCTTATTGACCTCATATCTCACTGTAAAGAGGACCTGTCATGCCAAATTCCTATTACAATTTTCTTGTAATAGGAAAAAAAGTGATAAATGTTTTTTTTTTTTTTTTTTTTTTAAGTGTCAAACTAAAATAATACAAGTAAAATTAACAATAAAAACAAAAATACATTTTTTTTAGGTGCCACTGTCCCTGTGTGCTTGCAGAAGCAAACACATACGTAAGTCCCGCCCACATATGAAAACGGTGTTCAAATCACACATGTGAGGTATTGCCGCAAACGTTAGAGCGAGAGCAATAATTCCAGCACTAGACCTCCTCTGTTATCTGTAACTCAAAACATGTAACCAGTAAAAAAAAAAAAATTGAAGCATTGCCTATGGGAATTTTTGTGACATGGTAAGTAATGTTTGGGGGTAAAAAAATTATGGGAAATGTCAGAATTGGCCTGGGAGGCAAGTGGGGTTAACTGTCAAACCAAGGAACCCCCTCCCCCATCACACACAAAGATTTTTTTCCCATTTCTCACCCATATGTTCAATTATACATAAAGGAAAACGTTCTTATTGTTAGTGTTGGATAGAGTGAGAGAGCGATTAGAACCCCTGTCGGGTTTTTATTGCTGTCTACTCCTTTAGGGAGAGTCACTTTGTTTTTCATGTTTACCATTTCCACCAAAAGTGAAACAAAATTCCAGATTTTTGGTTGTCACCGGAAGAGGAAATAGAGGGAAAATCTTCCAATGGGGACACTAGTTCTGGTGACACCCAGGTATTATGTCACTTTGAGGGATTTCTCTCACTTTCTTTTTGGCTATGGGAAAAGAAGTGAAGGGAAATCCCCCCAATGGAGATCAGATGGCAAAGAAAACCTGACAGAGGTTATAGCCCTCCCTTACTCTATTGTGAATGAAAAAAGCTAGTGTGGGGAGGATGGTGGGAAATCAGACTAAAAGGGTGCAGCATAATACACATGGGGCTATGGGGGAGGGGTGTAGTTTCTGCAGACCCGAGCAACTGCCACTGCCTTTCACTGTTGGACATTTATTAGTTTGTGAAATGATGAAGGCCCCAGTCACACCTCTGACATTCACCTGGATGGCAAACACCCATTTTTTTTTGCCCAACAAGCATTGAGCAGCTGCCCTATGCGTGACAAGCGTGGCAAAGTAGCTCATGGCGTGTTCCAGTTTGTTTTATTTACCGCACATTTTGCCACATTTGTTGTATTGGCATCTTACGTTTGGGGTGAAATTTACAATAAATGGCACTACAAGCCCGAGGAACATATTTTTGCACATATTTTTGCATGGTAGCGGCCAGTTCCCATCCTCCAGATTCACCTCGTGATGTCGCATGAAACATGTGACCAGGAAGCAGGAAATAAATAGAGGCAGGAACATGAAGTGACTAGAAGTGAATAGGAGGCTGCAAGCAGAGCAGACGTTTTCACCCTGAAGGTCTCTCCTTTCCCTCCCTCTGTATCCATCTTCTTTTATATTATACCCTCTCTGTATACCCCTCTCTCTGTGTGTGTGTGTGTGTGTGTGTGTGTGTGTGTGTCTCTCTCTCTGTGTGTGTCTCTCTCTCTTTCTCTGTGTGTGTGTGTGTGTCTCTCTCTCTCTCTCTCTCTCTCTCTCTCTCTCTGTGTCTGTCTGTCTCTCTCTGTGTGCATCTCTCTCTCTCCCTCCCTCCCCCCCTCTCTCTCTCCCTCCCCCCCTCTCTCTCTCTCTCTCTCCCTCTCCCCCTCCCCTGTAGGTCAATTTTCTAATTTGGAAAAAAAATTGCATAAGAAAGGTAAAAATGTGCATATAAATTCAGCTGTCCCCTATCATTGGGTGACCAGACATCCCCGATTTCTGGGGACTGTCCCCGTACCAAGTGTGTCCCCGGTTTTGTCCCTGGATTGGATTTGAATAGGGACTGGGGCAATTTCAAAGACAGTTAGTGCATAATTAATCAAGAAAAATTTGAATTACCCCCCCCTTCTCTGCCACTTCTACTACCTGCTTAGGGGGGTCTATTGTTTCCATTATCTGTGCCCCTTTCTGATGATCATGTGCTGGTCAGAGTGCATGCCCATTCAGGTCCGCTCGCATGTTCTTCTGCCGTGGCTCAAGTCCCAGCCAGCCGCCTGCCTGCTTATCAACCTTGCCTTCCCTGGTGGAGTAATCTTTCTGCTCTCCACCTGGTAGTAGGCAGGCCAGAGGGTAAGACTTGACAGGCTGTGAGGTGGGCGGCGACGGGCAGAGAGTCATTGATTGCCGTCATTACTAGTAAAAAAAAAAAATGTCCCCGGATTTAATTTTAAAAATCTGGTCACCTTACCCTATCAGTGATACGCCGGCATAACTTAGGCTTTGCGCCGGCGTATCTGTTTTCTGTATTCAGAAATCAAGATACGCCGGTTTGCTGCAAAGATCCGACAGGCGTAATTGTATTACACCATCGGATCTTAAATGCAGTTTTAAAATGGCCGCCAATTTACAAACGTACGCCGGCCCGACGCAAGCACTTTACGCCGTTTACGTAAGGGTTTTCCCGGCGTAAAGATAAAGCTGCCTGAAGCAGACGCATCCTATATTAAGTGTGGACGTCGTGACCGCGGGCATTTTGATTTTTTTACACGTAGTTTGCGTAACTCGTCTGTGAATGGGGATTTACGTTGATTACGCTCACTTTGAAAACACCGTCATAATTCGGAGTATGCGCACTGGGATTTTTTTACGGTCGACGCATGCGGAGTACGTTTGGCGCGTGGACGCACCTAATTTAAATTGGAAACGCCCCCTACCCGCCTATTTTGACTTAGGCCGCCGAATTTACGCTACGCCGCTGCAACTTAACATGCAAGTGCTTTGTGAATACAGCAATACGCGTGTAAAGTTGCAGCGGCGTAACGTAAATGGGTAACGTTACGCCGCCGCAAAGAACCGCTCGCCATCCTGGCCCAATTTATTTTTATTTTTAGAGCGCGTGTAGGAGGATTTTTTGTATGCTGTATTCCACACTTAGTAGTAGATATACACTGTGACCTGTATGCATTGTCAATGTACATACATGCATGTCCTTTAATAAGGCAGCCCATATAAATCTGCTAACTCATTAAAAACAACACACCCCCGTGTTGATTTCCTATGTCAAGTAAAAAGTCTATGAAAGTGCAGGGAAACAGAGCCCCTTCAATTTATTTTTTATTTTTGAAAATTATGACATATGAAGCTTGGTAAATGTGAAAGTAGCCTCAAAATGACTTACAATAATAAAAACACAAACATATGGTATTTGATGATGTATTCCTTTTAAACATTGTCTTAAGGGCACACATTTATGACACGAGTTGTCCATGCACTGTGTCTCTATTAGGGTAATGATCTTAGTAGAGGAAGGACATTCCCTCCTGATGCCAAAGACATCAGCAAGGACAGTGATCTGTACAATAGTTGCATCACCAAATCTCACTCTAGATTTCTTAAAACTAGCAGTCAGGGGAATTAGTGCCTTAGATCTCACACTGCAGAGATACAGCTCAGTGTCTGTGGGCACAAAATTGGCACACTAACACACCAGAAAGTGCATTGCTACTTTTCAGGAGGCATTCAAGATAAAAAAAAAAAAAAGTACATTGCAGTATTCATTCATGTAAAAAAAATTTTTTTTTCTGATATTCTTTTATTTATATTGTTAGGAGACCACAGCTAAGCTATTTTGCAAAGCTCACATTGTTGCTGGCCAGTACATGAATAATGATTTGAAGAAAATTGGTAAACTGTGGACTATAGGTGGGAATGTCTTGGAATTTTCCACAAAGGTAAGAACCTGTATTATTACTTTTGTAGAGTGTAAACTTTGAAGTTAAAGGGCAAAGCAAGTCAAAATATAACTAAGCTTAAATCTATTTCCACCCAAATGTTTTATCTCTTCCGTCTACCCTGTAAAAGGAAAGATGCCTATACTTATCTATTCTGAAGTGGCTATGGTCCAGGAACTTGACCGGCTTATAACACCAGGTTCAGTGTAGAGAAGGGACAGTCGACAACAGATGCCCCATAAGTCAGCCTATGGTTGATGTCGCTGCCCAGGGTCTGCAGCCCATGTTGGCGTTGTTCTGTACACTGAAGGTGGCACTGGAGAGATCATGTGACTGGACCGGGGTTACTTCAGAACTTTAAAAATATATTTTTTTCCCTACACAACAAGCCACTAATTGCCACTGGCCAACCTTCCTTCCTTTTTTCCCCTACTATTTTCTTCCTTTTCTCCCACACCCCTCTGTCCTTTATACCCATTGGGCCAGATTCAGGTAGATGGGAGCATCTTTAATCTGGAGTAACGTTTCTCATTTACGTTACTCTGGCGAAATTTAGGAGCAAGTGCTGTTATTCATGAAGCACTTGCTCCTAAAGTTGCGGCAGCGTATCAAAAATGAGCCGGCGGAATTCAAATTGGGCGGGTACGGGGCGTGTATTATTTAAACTAAGCGCGATCCCGCAGCGAACGTACTGCACATGCGTCGACTGTCAATGCATCCCAGTGCGCATGCTCCAAATTCTGTCAGTGAACGCCAATGACGTCAAATCCCCATTCATGGACGTTTTACGCAAGCGACGCAATTTTTTTTTTTTCGACGCGATGACGACGGCTATACTTAACATAGGATATTCCAACAGGGGGTTGCTTTATCTTCACGCCGCGTATCTCTTACGGAAACGTCGGAAAGTCACTGCGTCGCGCCCGAATACGATTGTGAATTGCCGATTCCCGCTGATTAACATATTTTTTCGGCGTTAATCAGCGGGAACGCCCCTGGCGCCATTTTTAAATTAAAGTTGCGATGCATCGGAACTCGCATCGGAACTCCAACCCGGCGTTTCTTGTTTTCTGGTTACAGAAAACAAAAACGCCGGCTTAAAGTGACAGTTAGGCTGGAGTATCACTGATACTCCAGCCTAACTCTACCTGAATCTGGCCCATTCTCTTCTCTGTCCTGACCCTTACTCCTCCTTCTTACCACTCCCTTATGCAGCAGTCTATGTTCACATTTCTTAAAGTGTATTTCCACTTTTGCAGCCAAGTTGGATAACACCTATTTTGCAATTGTTACATGTTCCCATTAACATAGCATATCTTAAAAAAAAAAATGTAGGTTATCTTTTTAACCCCTTCCCTACCGAGTCATTGTAAAATAACATCAGCGGGAACCCTCCCTCTGGGTGGACGTCATATGACCTTGGCTTCCCGGGTGGCTAGGGGGTGCGCGTGCCGCATTGCTCGGGACCCAGTGTGCGTGCCTGGCGGCCGCAATGTCCACCGGGCTCCCACCTTTGCCCGCAATCACAGCAGGACCATGGATCTGTGTGTGTGTGTGTGTAAACACACAGATCCATGTCCTGTCAGCGGTTAGAAGACCAATGTGTATTCCCAGTACAGAGGAACACACATCAGTCTCCTCCCCTTGTGAGTCCCCTGCCCCCTACAGTTATAACACACTTTAGGGAACATATTAACACCTTCAGTGCCCCCTAGTTTTAACCCCTTCCCTGCCAGTCACATTTACACAGTAATCAGTGCAGTTTTATAGCACTAATCACTTTATAAATGTGAATGGTCCCAAAAACGTGTCAAAAATGTCTGATATGTCCGCCGCAATGTGAATGAATGAATGAATGAATGGGAACTTATATAGCGCAGCACATGCGAAGTAAATCGCCTCTGGGCGCTTGTTGTTCCTGTCTCTCTTGAGATCAAAAGAGATGAGTCTTAATCTTTCTCCTAAAGACTAAGTAGTTCTCCTCCAGCCGAATGCAGGCTGGTAAGGCGTTCCATAGTCTGGGACCTTGGACAGCGAATCTCCTGTCTCCTTTGGACTTGTATCTGGCTTTCGGTATCTGAAGCCGATTTTGATTGGTGGATCGTAGAATACGATTGGGATTGTGAATTTTTAATTTTTCGCATAGATAATGGGGAGCATTCCCATGGATACATCTATGCGCTAGACAGAGAGCTTTAAAGGTGATTCTGTCTTTAACTGGTAGCCAGTGAAGGGATCTCAGTGAAGGTGAGATCGATTCCCAGGGTTTTTTCCCAGTCACAAGTCTGGCGGCCGTATTTTGAACGACTTGAAGACGAGCGATTTGGTACTTGGGGAGTCCGAGGTAAAGGGCATTTGCATAGTCCAGTCTGGAGTTTACAATTGCTCCCACCACGACCGTTATGTCTTTCTTGGGAATAAAAGGCGTGAGTCTGCGTAGTAGGCGCAGCAGATGGTGAGATCCGCTGACTACTGCCCCTATTTGTGCGTTCATTGTCATGTCGGAGTCAAAGATGACCCCAAGACTTTTGACTTTGGCGCTAGGGGTGATGATTTTGCCCAGAATGGGCGGGGGGATCCAGGTTGTTGTCGATTGATTCCTACGCTTGGCGTGAAACAGAAGGAGTTCTGTTTTCGCTCCGTTGAGTTTGAGATAACTCTTTGTCATCCAGTCCTCTATCAAAGAGAGGCATGTCTCTAGATTGAGGTGGTGATCCTTTTTATTGCAAATGCGGAAGTACAGTTGCGTGTCATCTGCATATGAGTGATATAGCAGTTTTTGGCTGCTGATGATTTCGAAAAGAGGACGCACATAGATGTTGAATAACATCGGCGACAGGGGAGATCCTTGAGGGACCCCGCACGATAATGTGCGTTGTTCAGAAGTGAAGGGTCCTAGCTTCACTATTTGCGAACGGTTTTCCAAAAAAGAGGAGAACCAGGATAGATCTGCGACTTTGGCTATTTTAGCCAGCCGAGTCAATAGCAGCTTGTGATCAACTTTATCAAAGGCTGCGCTTAGGTCCAGCAAAACCAGAAGAGAAGATTCTCCTTCGTCTGCGGCCTCGAGAACGTCGTCCCATATCTTAAGCAATGCTGTTTCCGTCCCGTGACCGGGACGGAATCCTGATTGAAGTGGGTCGAGTAAGTTGTGGGTATCTAGATGCAGTTGCAGCTGCTGTACCACAGCTTTCTCCATTACCTTGGAGAGAACATTTAGGCCTGTTATGGGGTGCCAGTTGAGTGGATCCTTAGGATCCAGGGTGGCTTTCTTCAAGATGGGTTGAATGAAACCCTCCTTCAGCTGGGAGGGCATTATGCCCTCCCTGAAGGATTGGTTGATAAGCTGCGTGACAGGAGGTGCCAGGATATCGGCGCATTCCTTGAGCAGTTTAGTGGGGATAATATCATTTGGCGCAGTGCTGTTGCGCAGAGTGCCGATGATATTTTTAGTGGTCTGAATAGAGATGGGTTCCAGCGTGAACTCACCTAACTGTGGTGAATTGCTGCCGGTGCTGTGTAAATGACTACGGGGGGGGCTGGGAGAGCAATTGTTCTGCTGAATGCTTTGCCGGATTGCCTCAATTTTGTTAATAAAGCAATCCGACAACTCATCGCAAAATTCTTGTGTATCCAAGTTGGGGGCTTCCAGACATCCTGGATTCATGGTCTGAGTGACCAGCTTGAAGAGTTCGCGGGGTCGATTTAGGGCACCGTTGATAGCCTCAGAAAAATAGTTTTTCTTGGCTTCGAAGATTTGCTTGTAGTATTTTCTGGTTTTTGCCTTGTAGATCGAGAGGTTCTCATCTGAAGAGCTTCTTTTCCAGGCTGCTTCTGCCCTTCTGTGCTCTTGCTTCAGTAACGCCAGCTGGTTGTTGAACCAGCCAGAGTTATTTTTCCTGATCAGAGTCTTTCGTTTCGGCGCTATCAAGTCAGCTGACTGCAATAGTGCTGTGTTTATGGCCTCCAGAGTTTCTTCCGCTGTTTGGTGCGGTTGAATTGTGTTTAATTTTTCCCCTAACGTGGCTTTGAAGAGTTCCGAGTGGAGCTTCTTCTGACATCTGGTCCAGTGTGTTGTCACTGGATTTGATGTTTTTGTTAGGGGGGGGAATTCAGAAATAATGAACTTTATTGCATGGTGATCTGTCCATGGCAATGGTTCATTATCCAATATTTTTATTTCCAGATCTTGTCTGAAAATAAGATCGAGCGTATGACCTGAAGCATGTGTGGGCCCACATACTAGTTGCTGAAGCCCTAATCCTTCCAAGTGGTCGATGCAGGCGTCAGCAATGGGGTCTTGCGGGGAGTTGGCCCAGAGGTTGAAATCCCCGAGCAGCAAAAGGTGTTTGCTGTTCAGGGTATAGGTGGAGACAAAGTCCGTCAAAGATGGGAGCAGCTGCGACTTGGGGCCGGGTGGCCTATAGCAGAGTAGAATCCGGACGGTCTCCTGGCCGTTTACTTGCAGTTGAAGAGTAAGGGTTTCCATGAATGGAAGAGGGTTTTGGAGGCTTGGTTTTGTGATCGCAAGACGCGTCTTATGGATCACCGCCAGTCCTCCTCCTCTTTGCCCTATTCTGTTTTCCGTTATAATACGGTAGTTTTCTGGCACCAATTCTCCTAGAATGGAGTTACAGTCGGCTGTGAGCCAGCTCTCTGTAATAAAGAGGCAGTCTAAGTCATGTTGTAATAAGAAATCATGGATTTCTAATCGGTGTTTTACTGCCGATCTAGTGTTGATCAATGCACATGATATGTGCTTAGGCTGGGGTAAATGGCTGCGATTTCTGGCAGTCGATCGTCGATCGATCCTCAAAAGTCGCAGATTTCTTAGGGCTTTTTTGGTGGCGGCCGGCAGAATTGCGGCAAATCGACCCAGATCCCAAATGATCTCTGCCGAGTATTGCCGATTAACCATGTCCGCCGTGGAACCAAGGGCGGGGGGGGGGGGGGGTGGGGTGGATTCACAAGGATAACTGAATCCTCTGATCCTGGGCTTGGTCCAGAGGAAGGCAAAAAACCCTCACCACGCTGAGCCAATATGCTGCGGTAGGGGAAAAAATTCCTTCCTGACCCCTGACCCTGAAGAGGCGATCGGGTATTAGCCCTGGATCAAGTTATAGTGAATTTGAGAGTGATAGGGCTGGGTGGAGGAAGATAGCCGCCGACCTGGCAGCAGGATCCAGGCTGGGGGGTACCAGGCTGAGTGGTGCCTGGTGGCTAAGGGAAATGAAAGATCGGAGGGCAAAGGGGCTCTACTGGGGTGGGGGGGACTTTGTGGCCCGATTGATTAGGTGGTGCCTGATTGGGTGGGGTAGCGGCTGATTGGGGGGTGGAGAGCGGCGCGCCGCTAGGCCGCGGTGAAGCCGCGGCCTTTCCTGAGTAGCGGCTGCCGCGAATCTGCACTGATCGGCGCGGAGGGAATAAAAACACCACGCCCGAGGGTAGCGGTGGCTTGTGGGGATGGCTGGCGGAAAGGACACCCGAGCGGGGGTAGATGTATGGGGGTGAGGAGCGGGGAGAAGCCGTGGGGATTGGGGGAAGCCGACTGATTGGGGGGTGTCACGGTCAAAATAGAAATCGCAGATCGCTGCCATTACTTGTAAGAAAAAAAAAATACCATAAAACTATCCCCTATTTTGTAGACGCTATAATGTAAACCAATCAATAAACGCTTATTGCGTTTTTTTTTTTTTACCAAAAATATGTAGAAGAATACGTATCGGCCTAAACTGAGGAAAAAAATTGTTTTAAAAAAAATAAAAATAAATTGTGATATTTATTAAATCAAAAAGTTAACAATATTGTGTTCTTTTCAAAATTGTCGCTCTTCTGTTGTTTATAGCGCAAAAAAAATGCAGAGGTGATCAAATACCACCAAACGAAAGCTCTATTTGTTGGGAAAAAAACCCATAAAGATTTAATTTGGGTACACTGTTGCATGACCGCGCAATTGTCGTTCAAAGTGCCACAGCGCTGGAACCTAAAAATTGGTCTGGGCAGGAAGGGGGTGAAAATGCCCAGTATGGGGTGATTAAAGTGGTACTTTAGTCAGAACATTAAGTCCTGCTAGCTCTAGGCTGTTT
This sequence comes from Rana kukunoris, assembly GCA_029574335.1. Classification (NCBI taxonomy): domain Eukaryota; kingdom Metazoa; phylum Chordata; class Amphibia; order Anura; family Ranidae; genus Rana; species Rana kukunoris. The sequence goes on along the minus strand of JAJQKJ010001878.1, from coordinate 50,407 downwards.
CTTTTTGCAGGTATAGCTATGTAAAACATTACAAATAGGTGCCTATGCTGTTTAAAATCCAGTAATACATGTCTTACCCTGTTCTGCACATCCTCGGTTCTCTATTTTTAGGCACTGTGCTGAATTTGTAAAGGCCAATCTGCTGACAGTCTATAGAGTTCCTGCTGTTCAGGGTCTCTGGGCTTCAGCAAAATGGCAGCCTCCTGCAAGAAGTAACAGGAGCAGTTTTGGAGGCAATTAAACTGGTTAATCCGGCCACAGTGTCCTTAACAACCGATGAGTGTCAGTTAAAAATGTATTTTTTTTATGTGGTTGTTGATGAATTGACATCAAGGGACACAATTATTTATTTTTTGTAAAGGATTTGCAAAAACTTTTCTCTTGTTTTGTTTTTATTACTTTTTTGTACACTTTTTGGGTCAATGGGTATTGGGTAGGGGTACTATGTACCTGATACCCATTCACATGGCCTTGTTAAATGGGGCTTGCAGGTTTCGTTTAGCCCCCCGCCCACAGACCTCCACTACCACTGGTCATGGTTGTGGGGACAAAGCACCCACCCTCCCCATGTTGAGGGCATGTGGTCTGGTATGGTTCAGGAAGAGGGGGCACTCACTCGTCCCCCTTTAATAAACCTGGTATGGGTTTTGGGGGCCCCCAAAGGGCCTGGTATGGACTGGGCGGCCCTCACGGCATTTATTTTTTAATATCCAGGTTCCGCCTGTCAGCAATTGTAACTGCAGGTCATTTTAAATGGGAGTTGATTCATTTTTGTTCCTTTAGAAATTAAATTCTTGCTGCAGAAGGTTTTATGCATGCTACAGATACGCCACTTTACAGGGACATTAAGGGGACCCCGAGGTACCCAGACCCTCATACCTCTTGTATGGCCAATTTCTTGAATATAGGTCTTCACGTGTCCTTACAGGTGGTCTCCTCTTTTAAGTACTTGGGGGTTCAGGTGTCGGCCAGTCCATAGGTCTTAACTTAGCTGCTATCAATAATCGCTGTCTCCTACCGTCAGGGATGGCTGCCTCTTATTTATTTATTTTTTCACTTTCAATGAGCCTTTGAACTTGCTAGAAAATATAACTACTCCAAGAATCAATTTCCTAGCACATCCCCTTTCTTTCTCGTATTTCACACCCATGTCCTCCTCTGGGAGTACCTAGTTGCTGGCCCAGCACTCCTGCCCTCCCCTCAGCTCCCTACATCATGACCATTTATGTAGGGGGGAGGCACAAAGGGAATACTATAGAGTGTCACTTGAATGACAGCTGAATGACAGCTCTGAGTCTGCTGGGGCTGCCAACATCACATCCAAGATGGTGGTGTCCAGAAACAGCCTTAGGGCTTTGAAATATCTACACAATGGAGACATTTATAGGTAGTTAACATTGTTGAAATCAATGTTCTGATGATAGTGTCTTTAAATAGTGTCATTGCATATACTGTATATCTCTTATTAGTATATAATACATGATTTGCTATACTTGACCCACAGGAGTTCACTACATCCTCCAAGCCTAGTGAAACTTACAGAATTACACGATCAGACCTACCAGCAGCCAATGGCATTATTCATGTTATCAACAAATTCATTACATATGACAACACAGAAGTTATTGAAAAACAAAAGGTATCTTCCATTATTGTATTATTCCATTTTTGTACTAATATGAATGTGTAACTGCAGCCTATATGCCTGTTACACCTTTATCATTTCTATTTAGCCCTGTCTACAAATGTCAGTTTTTCCACAGATCATTCTAAAAACCAAGTTTGAAATGTATTGTGCAGGGGTCAGGTATAAGACTGTATTAATGCTGAATGTAGGGCTGGTTACAGTAAGGTCGATGTTACAATTCTGTCACTGACGAGAGCACCCTAGCATTAGGATAGCTACGCAGAACACAGCGGGGCATTAAAATTGTCACTTGTTCGTACATGTAACTCCTTCACAAAATAGATGAACAAGGCATTGTTCTATGACTGTAAACGTAAAGTGTTACTAAATTCACAACAGTAAAATTAGTCTTTTAATGCAGCATAGCATGCTTGTTATACTCAGTGTGGGACTTATGGGGTTAATCCTCTGCATTGCGTAAAAAGGCTGTTTTATCCTGTATGCATAGATCCTCCCCCTCCTGCACTGTCTATCTGGGGAAGGTTAGCTAACACAGGCAGAGTAGCCGACCTGCACATGCTCAGTTGTGTCTTTTATGCTTGGGAGAACATTTACTTGTTCTCAGAGCTAGCCAGGTCACATGATATTGACATCACACATGTGGGCGTGTATACAGGCTGTATTGGAAATCTCCTTCTACCTGAACTCTCAGCACTGGAGAAACTCTGCAGTTTATCATGTAACTGTGATATACAGATCATCCAAAAAGGTATATAATGTAATGTAAAAAGATGATTTATAAGCTGTGGGCACTGTGGGGGGGGGGGGGGGGGGGGGTGGATGGAGGATATGACTATTTTCATTTTACTGGGTTTAGTAACACTTTAACCTAGCCATACACTGATCAGTGGCGGCTGCAAATCGGGGAATTTTTCAACACAATAAAATTAAAAATTACAAAATAAAATACAGATTCTCCAGGAAATAATTCTCCAGGATGCCGGCAATGAAGTACCTTTTCAATTGTTCACTGTGCTTCTCTTCCTAAAGGAGTTGTAAAGTAAAACATTTTTTTTTGCCTAAAATTAATGGCCCAGATTCACGTACATCGGCGCATTATCCGTCCGGCGTAGCGCACTGCCATTACGTTAGACTTGCGCCATCTAGCCGCGTAATCCCCCGATTCACGTAGCTTTTGCGCAGGAAATTGCGCAAGCGTAAGGTTTTTTCCAGAGGCGTAAGGAGGAGTAATACAAATTGGGAGGGACGTGGGCGTGTTACATTAAAATGAGCCGTGACCCCAAGCAAATGAAGGGCCGGCCGGCTCGCGCATGCGCGCTTGAACGAGACCATGGTCAGCTCCGATGTGCGCATGCTCACAACTCGGGAGCGGCGCAATCAGTTGAAATTGGAAATGGACTAGGGCAACTTTATGAACTACGCAGACAGCATAAATAGACAGACACAAATGCACTTCCTTTGCAAAAATACATCCCTTTGTATCCCTCCCTCTACAGCAAGGTGCTTTTGTTTGTTTGTGACGTGTCTTTGAGATATTTGAGGACTGTTTTGCAGAGTGATTTTTGTCTTTTATGTGTTTTCTTTGTTGTTATTTTGTTTAAATTATATTTTTGCTGGGCATTTTTTATTTTTGCTCGTCATTTATTTAATTTTTTTGGTTCTGTTTGTGTATGATTTTGGAATGTGGGGGTGATATTCCTGCGGGAAAAGGGGTGTCACCCTCATTTGTGGTGGAGAAGTGATCCCCAGGTCTGTGTGAATGGTGTATGAATGTACAGTGACATAATTGGAGCCGTGGCATGGCGTTGCAGCTCACAAGTCCTGCATGGTGGACTGGTGCCAATCCAATGTGATGAGGATGTGGTGTGTGTGTGCTAGGGACCACAGTGATGTGCATGCATGCATTCTCATTGTGCCATGATTAATGTGTGTGTTTAACGTGCAAAGATGCATAATGTGAGCTGGCATGAGATGGGGACATGAGATGGGGTACCAGTGCATATGCAGAGTCACCTTGAAGGGAAAAGACAGGAGGATGTTAGTCATGCATGTGCCACTTGTGAGGTGTGCATCACGGGAGGGGATAGTCATGCCTGCCACCAATGTCACTCACCAACCAGCCAGCTGTCCCCATACATGTTCTGTTCGAAATCTGTGGGGATGGGGCTCTGATTGTATATGTAGCTGTCATGGGTGTCATGGGTGGTGCCATGTGTTGGGCTGCTGATGTCCTCCTGCAAGGTTGTGGTAATTCCATGATGGCATGAGGGGTGAATCTGAAGATGCGAGACACCTCAGAATCACTCATGCCAAAGATGTCTATGTGTGTGTGATATATCAAGTGAAGAGTGAGGGGCTTGTATCAGATAGATAAGAATATTGTAGTAGATTAGATTAAATTGTAAATTTTATATAAGCAAATAAAAAAATAAAAAAAACATCTCCCGTGCCCTCCTTAGTGCCATCCTCCGTGCCCTCCTCCTTCTTTGTTCATCTAAAGTCAGTAGTATAGCTATGCGCGACGATGCCCCTGGCATGTTGGCATACAGATTGTTGGGCAACACGTGTGACTGCTGAACTCCTCACTAACAGTGTTGCTTTATCTGACAAGTAGACTTTTTTTCATTTTTTAGACCAGCTTTTATCAGCTCTAATTTTAGACAGAACATTTTGTTGTTGCGCACACCGCGTAGCCTGCGCAGCAACAACGTTTTTTTGTGGATCCCCGTAAGTCCCTCATTAGCATATTTGACTAGCAAATCAATGGTGTGTCTAGCGCATTTTTGCGCGGACGGATGCGTCTGTCTAACGAAATTACGCCGGACAAAAAAAAAAAGATTTCTGGCGTACATCGTTTTCTGAATCGCGCGCATCTAAACGCATGCGCACATTTAGACTTACGCACGCGCAACACCAGTTGCGCAGGCGTAATCGCTCTGTGAATCTGGGCCAATGTCTGCAAGGTAGACAGACAGAATAGTGTAATGATTCTGTAAACAAACAAACAAGTAAATACTTATTAAATTCCTTCATCTATATCACCTCAGTGTTCTAGTTTCTGTTCTCTCATTCACTTCCTGGTTTGCATTACTTGTTAATGTAAGAACTACATTTCCCAGTATGAATTGCGGCACGCCGAGTAATTCACACCTCCTTGAAGTCTCTAACACGTAGAGAGCATCCTGCCACACAGATGTAGTTCCCAGGAGGGGGCGAGCACGTTACTGACCACCGCAGTAAAGTCTCCCTTCATGGTGGTCAGTAAAATCAGACAAGCAGGAAGTGAACAGAACAGAGAAGAAATAGAGCAACTTCTGAGCAAAAACGAACAATGAGGAAGTGAAAAGAGGAACGTCTGCAGGTAAAGGATGCTTATTATGAAAAAAAAAAATTCCTTTACAACCCCTTTAAGTGTAACTACTACTATCATTTTTTTAGGCTGGAGGCTGTGTGAGGTACCTAAAACCTATGTCATTACAAATGTAAGCTATTGTGTAACATATTTGTAACACTTGTTTAACTGTTTTTAAGATGACCATTGGTGACATACTTGCCACAGATGACAGATTCAGCCGATTTGAAACTTTGCTCGAGGTAAGAAATTAAAAAAATCATATTGTTATTAAACAGTGATCCAATACGACAGATGAAACCAGTTAGTAAACCGCTAATGTTGTTCTGGAACCGTAACCACCATGCCACAGTCAGAAAGTTCCCAAAGCTCTATACAATCTACTGCTGCCATATTTCTCAGAGCTCCTCACATGTGCAGAAGGTGTACAACCTGTACCAAGATATATTTCAAGTCAAATAATTCATTGCTGAATTATCAATCAGTTTCATACTTCAGCAATTAAAGTTTGGGAGGGGGTGGAGAAGGTTCTGTGGTTATCATGGGCAGCTATTAATGACTGATAACTGAAGCCAGCAAATATATTTGAAGCATGCAATTGTATTTGGATAGTACCACATGGAAGTTTATCATTCATTGACGTGAATTTATAAATTAATGGTAAGTGGTATCTATGGTATTCTCCATAGTTTTGATTTTGTAGGGGGTTTTTTTCAGCACTTCTTTAGAAACTGCATTTAATCTTCTTCTTTTTTTTTACCTTAACCCAGTCCAGTGACATGTGTGTCCTGTTCTGGGCTCACTTTTCTTCCATCCTAGCCATTGTAAGGAAACAGTAAGCTCACACTCTCTCCATTTACACTTCCCAATGTCTGCCTGATTAGTGAGTAAAGAAGATCTGAATTGGGAACAGTTTTAGCAAGTAGAGAACACTGGAGATGTTGTTCTCCAGGTTCCCTGCTAACATCACCAATAATACTAGGTATAACACCTCCTATTTTTTTCTGTATAAATGATAGTATTTTCTTTTTCAGGACTGGTCTACGTGTACAATACTTATAGTTGGAGGTTTTGGCTTACCATACCATCCATTAGGTGTCTAGGAATAGGCCTGAACCTGATTGAGTTCCGACCATGGGCCATAGTTAAAGTAAACCTGACACATACCTGGTTAATTCAAACTAAACTTATGGGGAGCGTAATTTTTGTAATATACAAGGAACAGATGACAAGAACACGTAGTAATGAGAGATAAATAAGTCAGGCACAATCTGGAGCATCAGACACTTCCTTTTATAAAAGTTACAGATGAGTTTAGTTAAAGGGGTTGTAGAGGTTTGTTTTTTATTTTCTAAATAGGTTACTTTAGGGTAGTGCATTGTTGGTTCACTAACCTTTTCCTTCGATTCCCCTTCTAAAAATATAGGGAAACACGATCAATGACGTCACACATCTAGCCCGCTCCCTGCTGTTAGAAACACAGATGAGGTCACACTTAACCCCTTCAGCGCCCCCTAGTGGTTAACTCCCAAACTGCAATTGTCATTTTCACAGTAAACAATGCATTTTTAATGCATTTTTTGCTGTAAAAATGACAATGGTCCCAAAAATGTGTCAAAATTGTCCGATGTGTCCGCCATAATGTCGCAGTTGCGAAAAAAACACTGATCGCCGCCATTAGTAGTAAAAAAAAAAATATATAATAAAAATGCAATAAAACTATCCCCTATTTTGTAAACGCTATCAATTTTGCGCAAACCAATCGATAAACGCTTATTGCGTTTTTTTTTTACCAAAAATAGGTAGAAGAATACGTACCGGCCTAAACTTAGGAAAAAAAATAAAATGTTATTTATTTTTGGGGGATATTTTTTATAGCAAAAAGTAAAAAATATTGTTTTTTTTTTCAAAATTGTCGCTCTATTTGTAGGAAAAAAAGGACGCCAAATTTGTTTGGGAGCCACGTCGCATGACCGCGTAATTGTCAGTTAAAGCAACGCAGTGCCGAATCGCAAAAACTGGCCAGGTCCTTTACCTGCCTAAAGGTCCGGGTCTTAAGTGGTTAATGAAGTCATTTGAAGGTGACTGGTGAAATATCAACCCCAGTGCCAATTCCACCAAACTGCTTAAAAAAACCCTGATGATGGCATTGCACACTTCAGATGAGTTATAGATAATGTGGAATCAGGAATTACCTGGCGAGAACAAGTGTGAGAATGTTAACTGTTGCTTTTTTTTATGGTTGCACTCTATTCAGGTTTTCAAGTTTCTTACAAAAGTGTAAATGAATAACCCAAAATTCTGAAATAATCCATTATTCTAGCTTTACTTTCCTTAGTGCTTACTGGTAAGAGGTTAGGAATACCTTTTACGCATTTAAAAATAACTTTAAATGTAGATTTCTTTATTTCCAGGAATAAATGTCTCCATAACATTCGGCTGTATCTATGCTATAAACCAGCTGTACTGGACATAAAGTACACCCAGAGCTATAGATGAATGATTTGTATGGCTCCACTCACTATCCTAACTGAGAAATGGACCCCTTATTTTGATTTATGATGAACGTAAGATGCAAGGCTTCATGCACACTAGGCTTATAAATTGCCACTTTTACTGTATAGGCGTTTGGCGTTTTTTTTTTTTTTTTTCAGCCTTTAAAAGCACCCCTGTTAGCCTATGTATCCATGAAGAAAAATTGCAGGTTGAAAAAACAACCATCACTTGTGCATTCTGGAGAGGAACCTTTTGGGCAGAAATTGCGTGATGTGCCCAAACACTTGTAAAGGTATCTAAAAGCAACTAAATGGCATGCGTGCTTAGCGCTTGAGCATTTATTCAGTCCAATGGCTAGAATAAATGAACATTCTAGGTAGTGGTATGAATCAATGCTCAAACTCTTGACACACCTAAATGCACGTGTAAACCCCAGCTTTAGGCATGTTTTTTAAAAACGTTTTTCTCCTGCGTGGAGAAAAAGCGTTAAGGGGAGCTGAGAAAATGCTCAGTGTGCATGAGGCCTAAATCTTCTATGGTTTAAGACAGAAGTGCTGTTCTTTGCAGTGGTTTAAAAAGGGGCTTCATGTTTTTTTTAAATCCACCTCAACATAATCTTTCTGGTTATAGATATAGCACCTAACCTAGTTTTTGGTTCCCCTGTAATCAATGGAGCAGTTGTAGATTGCTTTGGGCTGCACTGTTTCACATTCTGCAGGTTTATTTTCCCTGTATTCTGGAGGATTCTAGAATCATAGTAGACTGGAAAGTCAAATAGGCAGTCTGAATATTTAAGGAACTTCAGCCAATCCCTGGGGAGGTGTGCCCAGTTGGTGACTGAAGAGCACATACATAGTCTGAGGCCTGGAGCAGCCAGCTTATTGTCCTAATGGATGAGCCCACAGCCTGAGAAGCTCTGTCCCTTTGGGCAGACTGACAAAGTTTGCTTCATTGAGGTACAAGCTGTGGCATAGCTGGGGGGGGCCTACTTCTAAATCCCTTCTTTGAAGCTAATCAAGGGAATTTTACCTAAGTCTGGAGAGTCTCTTGGTCTGGAGAATAAAGAACGATAGAGGGCGCTACTGTGACTACATGGAAACCTCATTCACAATATATACTGAATAACCATATACCACCTGTGAATGGAACAACAATTACTGGATAGGAATATAGTGAATAGCAACAAAAAATAGTATATATATACTTCAGTGACGTGAAGAAAAGAGATAAACTGTGTGTAAATAAATAATCAAACAATACAAAGTCCACCTGAAGTCCCACAGGTAAGTGCAGAAAAATATAAATAAATAAATGAATAAATATAGAGATGATCTTCCTGTTGTCAAATGCAATCTTGATTGTACAGAATCTGTGAACAATCTGTGACAGGATTGTGGTGTGCTGGTTTTGAAGTGTGATAGGAACCTTCACCAAATTGGATTATTCGTGTTCCACCCAAAGTGCTGGGGAAGTACTATGTTCTTACCAGATATTAAGACCTCTCTGTTACAAGTAGGTCAAATGAGCAGGGCAGGATCAGTGCCTGTACACTTGGGGCATGCTGGATCACGCTGAACCACAGTGATACTGAGTACGCTCATGGGTAAATGGAAACATAGATGGAAAAGATCATGGTGCAATACCGTTTATTAAAAACATTTAAAATAGCACATAAACAGCCAAATGGCCTCCTACCCCAGCTAGTGCCTGCTTGGCACTGGGAAAAAGGCGTGTCACAGCTCCCTTTCTATTTCAATGTCTCTCCGATAGTTCGGGATGGCAGATAGGTCAGGGTTGGTAGGCTCAATGTAGGCTTGTATGTAGTGCGGGGAGCCAGATAGAGCCGCCGACATATGTTTCGCACGCTTGTGCGTCTTCAGGGGGGCGTGTCTGGCTGTTGGGGATTGTGGGATTTGTAGGCTAGAATGGACACTGCGTGCCGCGTGTATCCGGAGCGGAGCGTGACTGACGCTGACAGTCCCAGGGCCACGCAAGTCTACATACATAGTAATACATTGTACAAGATTTTACAGAGACATGACACGGCTCAAATTTAAATCATCATATTATTATCTAATCAATGAGTTCGTGTTGATATTATGATGGTTTACTTGTTCTGAATAAATGTGATATATATTGTATAGACATTCGGGTTTTTAACCCAATGTTGGAACAAGAATATAAAATATATAAAATATAAATTGCAAAAAGGCTACTATTATTGATTCCATATGTTCAAAATAGTATTTTCAGACATATTTGGGTTAATTTCTATGAATAGTTGCTCTGATTATATTAGCTATAACTATGCATATGTAAGAGAATGGGTTATTGTTGGACCTACGAGTGACATCTAGTGGTCATCATACTCATTGTATATCTCAAAAAAATTTCTTTACTATAGATCTCAGAAATTTCTTTGTATATACCATATGTATCTTTCGCTGGAATAATGATTTTAGTTTGTCCCTTTTCCTATAGGGAAACTTAGGAGGGTGGAGAAGAAAAATCTCCCCATTAGTTTTATGTTTATAGCTATTTTTCAACTTAGATCTTGGAATATACTAGTCATTGGACAGGAAACAATTTAAGTCTAGTTCTATATTCATTCCTAGAGGGTGCATAGTCTGTATTTTATGTATCCACATTGTTTCATTTTGGGAGATACTTTGCCTCATGTGTGTCCCTCTCCAATGTTTGGACACATGATCTATCCCATAAAAGGTACATTGGGTAGGATCACTTAGGAGATCCTAAGAAGCGTATTAAATTTAAATCTGAAACAACCAAGGAAGAATTTCAGATCATACCGTTTATGACATGTAACACGGATCATGTCACCTATGTCCTGGAATGTACATGTCCCCTACAATACATAGGGAGAACTACTCGTAAACTAAGGGTCAGAATTAATGAACATCTGGCGAATATTAAAAATAAATTTCCCAACCACAGTGTGTCCAAACATTTTTTGGATAAACATCAAAGTGATCCTACCCAATGTACCTTTTATGGGATAGATCATGTGTCCAAACATTGGAGAGGGACACACATGAGGCAAAGTATCTCCCAAAATGAAACAATGTGGATACATAAAATACAGACTATGCACCCTCTAGGAATGAATATAGAACTAGACTTAAATTGTTTCCTGTCCAATGACTAGTATATTCCAAGATCTAAGTTGAAAAATAGCTATAAACATAAAACTAATGGGGAGATTTTTCTTCTCCACCCTCCTAAGTTTCCCTATAGGAAAAGGGACAAACTAAAATCATTATTCCAGCGAAAGATACATATGGTATATACAAAGAAATTTCTGAGATCTATAGTAAAGAAATTTTTTTGAGATATACAATGAGTATGATGACCACTAGATGTCACTCGTAGGTCCAACAATAACCCATTCTCTTACATATGCATAGTTATAGCTAATATAATCAGAGCAACTATTCATAGAAATTAACCCAAATATGTCTGAAAATACTATTTTGAACATATGGAATCAATAATAGTAGCCTTTTTGTAATTTATATTTTATATTCTTGTTCCAACATTGGGTTAAAAACCCGAATGTCTATACAATATATATCACATTTATTCAGAACAAGTAAACCATCATAATATCAACACGAACTCATTGATTAGATAATAATACGATGATTTAAATTTGAGCCGTGTCATGTCTCTGTAAAATCTTGTACAATGTATTACTATGTATGTAGACTTGCGTGGCCCTGGGACTGTCAGCGTCAGTCACGCTCCGCTCCGGATACACGCGGCACGCAGTGTCCATTCTAGCCTACAAATCCCACAATCCCCAACAGCCAGACACGCCCCCCTGAAGACGCACAAGCGTGCGAAACATATGTCGGCGGCTCTATCTGGCTCCCCGCACTACATACAAGCCTACATTGAGCCTACCAACCCTGACCTATCTGCCATCCCGAACTATCAGAGAGACATTGAAATAGAAAGGGAGCTGTGACATGCCTTTTTCCCAGTGCCAGGCAGGCACTAGCTGGGGTAGGAGGCCATTTGGCTGTTTATGTGCTATTTTAAATGTTTTTAATAAACGGTATTGCACCATGATCTTTTCCATCTATGTTTCCATTTACCCATGAGCGTACTCAGTATCACTGTGGTTCAGCGTGATCCAGCATGCCCCAAGTGTACAGGCACTGATCCTGCCCTGCTCATTTGACCTACTTGTAACAGAGAGGTCTTAATATCTGGTAAGAACATAGTACTCCCCCAGCACTTTGGGTGGAACACGAATAATCCAATTTGGTGAAGGTTCCTATCACACTTCTAAACCAGCACACCACAATCCTGTCACAGATTGTTCACAGATTCTGTACAATCAAGATTGCATTTGACAACAGGAAGATCATCTCTATATTTATTCATTTATTTATTTATATTTTTCTGCACTTACCTGTGGGACTTCAGGTGGACTTTGTATTATTTGATTATTTATTTACACACAGTTTATCTCTTTTCTTCACGTCACTGAAGTATATATATACTATTTTTTGTTGCTATTCACTATATTCCTATCCAGTAATTGTTGTTCCATTCACAGGTGGTATATGGTTATTCAGTATATATTGTGAATGAGGTTTCCATGTAGTCACAGTAGCGCCCTCTATCGTTCTTTATTTTCACATATTATAGCCACACACTATATAACAGAGGAGCAGCACACCTTTTAAATTTATTCCATCTTCACATAGGTGAAGATCACCATTTATTAGTTTTTGGCGCGGAAATATTTCTTCTTTGCAACATCTTGGTCTGGAGAGCTTACTAAAAAGTACCTGGTGGAAGTTAAAAGGGGTCTGACAGTCCTGTGGCATTGTGATCAGTAACCTGTCCATCAATGAAGAGTGCCCAGTGGATACTGGAATGAGGTATCCGTTATCCTGTGACAGGAGTACTGACCTGAGTTCAGGGTTCTTGTGACATCTGTATTTGTTTCTGTATAGAGCCTATTTGGAGAAGCTTGGTAATGTGGAATGTCCTTCTGAAAATCAGTAAATCTATAGTATCCCACATCACACTACACCCCACCCAAGTTCTTCAGCAATAAAAAAAATCCTCAAAACACATCCCTTAGACTGATTACTGAGCCAGTGAGTGAACTATTGCTGTGTGCCTGGCTGTCTCTGCACCCATCTTGGAAAAATAACTAGTTAAATTACAGTGGCTCCTTTGGGGGTAGCTCTACATATTCAATGGTTATATGATAAAAAAAAGGGTCACCTTAGGAGACGCAGGAGCAGAGATCACAAATGTGACTGTGCCCCTGCTTCAGGGGGAAACTGGGCAAGTTAAAGCTGTGATGACCAGGGCTGTCTTAATGAGAGGGCACACCTGGGCACTGCCCAGGGGCTCCAGCTGCATGGGGGGCCCCTGCCCTTTCCCCAAAGCAGCTGATCCTTGAGCCCGGGGCTGCCTTCTACATCCCAGATATTCCCCCATCACTCTGAACCCTCTACACCCTAGATATCCCCTACCACCTACTTACTTGATTTCTGTTTACCTTCACTGTCTCCATTGTAGGGGCCCCAGAGCATTACTTTGCCCAGGGGCCCATGATGCTATTAAGATGGCCCTGTTGGTGACTGCAGTTTGGACCAATCAGAGAAGTGCTGTCAAACCATCCTTTACAGTAGAGCTGTGTAGGGAAGCTGCCGATGACTAATGCAAAATATTACGTTTAATGGCATAGGGCAGGATCCCTAAAAAAATGTTTTGGGGGGTTTGCACTTTGATTTCTTGTGTGCTGTTTGCTAGGCCGTAACCAGCCCTTGCTGTTATTTACCCTGTTCCTGCACTCTGTATGCAGCGCTACTTATGTAGGGGGCCACTGATATTAACTAGTTCTTTCCTAAACTACAGATGATAAATATTCAGACCAGTTAAATAAAATTACTCACCATAAACTGGAAAGGCTTCTAGGGACACAGGAAACAAACTCCCAGTCTGTAATTACATGAGCAGATCAGATCAGACACAGTGATTACTGCTTGATTACAAAAGAATGTATGACTCCCCTAATTATCATTGTGTTTTTTTTCTTCTGTCTGTGACTGTGAAGGGGGTTCCACAAAGAGAGTGGGGAGTCAGAGTCAATTAATCCATGAGTTACTTGTTCATAGGTGTGGTCTAAGATGATAAATATTTGGGGCACCTTTGCATGGGAGCTCTCTCCTCATGAGCTCTGCCTTGGGTGGAAGTGTGTTTGGAACATCTGTTTGATTGGGCCTAGCCTCATCCTGGGCTTGTGCTGAGGCTAAAGAATTTTTATCTGCCCTGCTAAAGAGTGTTACCCAGAAGGAACTTGTCAAGAGGATAGCTATCTAGAGCAGGGATCTCCAAACTACGGCCCTCCAGATGCTGTGGAACTACACTTCCCATGAGGCCTTGTAAAACTCTGACATTCGTAGACATGACTAGGCATGATGGGAAATGTAGTTCCTGAACACCTGGAGGGCCGTAGTTTGGAGACTCCTGATCTAGAGGAAGAGCCTGTAAAAAATCTTCCTTGTCTAAGAGACGGAGGAGCTAGGTAGAAGTTACCCCCTGGATATTTGCAAGAAAGATCCATTGCCAACAGATCAAGGATTTTTTGAATGTTACTAGAAGGTCAAGGGACATATTGATTGAAGAGGCAGAAATCCACTGAAATTTACATTGAATTCCTGACTGCTCTTACAGGGTCATAGATCTGCCTTGTTGCTCTTACAGGACCAGCAATTCTGTAATTGCTGAAAGGCTGCTTTTAAAGCAGTAGTAAACCGCCGCCTTTTAAATAAATAAAAATGAAAAAAAATCTGCAAGGCAAAGTTATAGTGTGTTGGTATGCAATGCATGATTGGATGAGTCGCGATAACACCACTTCCGCGCATGCGTGCTTGAGCCACTGCGCCCGGCACAGGGCTCTGAAGGAACAGCATGGGTATGTTTTTTTTTTTTTTTCTCTGTAATCCTGTGAATACTGGACTAGTTATTATAGGTTATTACCATCTACTTTATCCTATATTTTCTGTTTCAATATTGTAAAACTTAGCTGCCTATACAAAACATATCTTTCTGTTTGCAGAACTGTGATCTTCCCCCAATATTAAATGGACATGGCTCCTTCACTGTTTTTGTCCCAAGTAACAAGGCTGTGGATGCTTTAAGAGATGGAAGATTGATATATCTTTTGACTCTGGTAGGAGTTCATTTCTAAAATGTATTTGTTTAGTGCTATATAACAAATTTAGAAGAAGACTTGGATGGAGTAGTGAAGGAATAGAAGCATAAGATTTTTATTGCTGACCATAAGGAGATTTGTTCTTCAAATGTCTTGATTGATCATGTCACTGGGAATGAAAGTGAGGTTAAATCATACTTTTCATCTGTGGTTTGCCCACACTGTGGGTGCAGAGCAGTGCACCTGTGGCTTTCCAGTGGGTTAGCTGCACTTTGCCATAGACTTCTATTATATCCTGCAGGTGTGGTGCATTGTCTGAAAGCACACCAAAAATGCAGGTTAAAACAAAGTGCATTTGGTATCACTCCACTTGTGACAGGAGCCAGCGCTATACAGGAAGCATCAGCTTATGTGGCTCTGTTGCACAGCCGCTTGCTTCCTTTACTACCATCTTCATTCACAACATTGATGCTTTAAGATGGCGGGTTGGCAAACTGCGATATTGGCTTGCCAGTCCATCGTCCAAGAGAAGGAGGTCACGGGCCACATCAGAAGGCTCTGCACACTGGTTGGACACATCTGGTTTAGATGTATACCTACTTATATTATAGGGAAAATTATAGGGCAACTTTGACTTCATCACGTACAATTTAGGACCTGCATTCTACTGCATTCTAAGTGAGGACAGAAAAGCCCTGCCCAGGTCTGACAAAAATAGGTGATCACCGGCTGCTGGGAGAGCAAGGGATAAGTTGGGTAAAGCTGAGACAAAAAACAAGCATTTAACCTTTGTAGTGTGGGAGGAATATAGTGTTCCTAGAATAAGTATAAAATTATACAGTAAAACCTTGGCTTGCGAGCATAATTCGTCCTGGAAGCATGCTTGTAATCCAAAGCACTTGTATATCAAAGCGAATTTCCCCATAAGAAATAATGGAAACTCAAATGATTCATTCCACAACCATTTACTCATAAGTTCTTCAGTTTATAGTCTATATAAAAAGATTATAGCAATGTGATAGGTCTTGTGACCATAAAATGTCCATCCACAAATGGCAGCCTGCACTAGAGGATTAGAAGCAAAATCCAGCAAGAGCTCCAGCGTATAAAAGATAAGAGATGCGCCTCTAAGTGTAGCAATATGGTTACATTTAATGAAGGTACAACATTTAGCAACTTACATGATTGATGTTTAAAAGAGGCACATCTAAGTATGCAGGCATCCGGGGTAAAGCAATCCACATAGACCATCCTCCGCACCACCGGCACTCACCGATGTCGGGGTGCAATCGTGACCAGGAAGACTACCCTGCAGTAGAGCGATCTGAAAGCAAGGCTTGAACGGCTTGTGGAAGGGACAATATCAATGACGGTGTGGGGGATGGTCTATGTGGACAGCTTTACCCCGGATCCCTGCATTCTTAGATGTGCCTGTTTAAATCATCAACCATGCGAGTTGCTAAATGTTGTACTTTCTTTAAATGTAAACATATTGCTACACTTAGAGGCGCCTCTCTTCTATTTCATACTCCGTTGTGACATGACGCTACTTGTATATCAAGGCAAAAAAATGATGATTTTCAAAACAATCTCAAACCAAGTTACTCTCAAACCAAGGTGTTTCTGTACTCTATTCTTACAGTGCAGCTGGACTGCTGTAGAAACTTCTGCTTGACCATAAAAATAATCAATATATATCCTAGGATTTCTTAATGGCCTTCCATTAATTGGAATCTGACTGCACTGGCACATTTATGACTATTTGAATATGAACACCTCCTGGGCACACTGTTTTTAGCCTTAACAGAATACATTGGATCATGGCGTGCAGCACACCACTTGTGTTATACCCTTATAAAATATACTATGAGAGTGACAACTTTAAATGGTAAAGATGAATTTAATTTTTAGTAGATGATGCAGAGTTGAATGACCTGATATTTTTTTTTTATATTATTGGGGGATTTCATAATTAAGACATCTGTACTTCTATTCCTGGGTTTACACCCATGTTGTGGTGGTCATTATGGGGACTTTCCACTCATCCAGTTTAATTTTTGACTTTTCCTTATGGAGAATGAAGGAGATGAAACTAGGAAAGGAAAAAAAACAAATGCTTAAGTCTTTCAGGTGGAGAGAAAATTAAGGCAGGGAGGTGCCACTGTCGGAATATCCATAACCTATAAGAGGCCAGGGATCAACGCCAACCAGACTCCACCTATATCTAAAATATAATTTAGGATAAACTGGACAATTAATGTCACTAGTATATAGATCACAGATAAAATGGATGTTAAAAATTTGTTCAGTTTTAATGTATTTGTACTTGTTAAAAATATTGTTGCTATTTCAGGCTAAACACAAACTGTTGGAATTGGTTAAGTATCACATCTCTTCTGTAGCCTCTGTAAGTATATTATGTTGGTGTATCATTATTTTTATGGACGTATGTGTTATAAAATATAAAAAAAAACAGTTTTTATATAGACATGCATATTACATTAAAGTGGTTGTAAAGACCGGTTTCCTCGGCAAAATCCATCAAGAAAAATGCTGTCAGAGCATTTTTGCAGAGAAAAACGGTTGTGTGTATGTTTTTCGTCGAGAAAACTGTTGTGGCTCTCTACAAGAAAAAAGAGAACATGCTCTCTTTTTTTATCGTCGAAATCTCAATTTCCTCGTTGTGTTTCTTGTTGGGCTGGTTTACGACGAGAAACGCTTTTGTGTGTATGCTTAGAAACCCGCGCATGCTCAGAATAAAGTATGAGACGGGTAAAAGCATCGTTCGTAATGGAGATACCGTGTTTCCCCGAAAATAAGACGTACTCCGAAAATAAGCCGTAGCGGGATTTCGACGCAAGATAGAAAAATAAGACACCCCTCCGAAAATAAGACGTAGCGATGTAGTGTCGAATCTCCGAAAATAAGATGTAGTGTCGAATCTCCGAAAATAAGATGTAGTGTCGAATCTCCGAAAATAAGATGTAGTGTCGAATCTCCGAAAATAAGATGTAGTGTCGAATCTTGTAGTGATATCTTGTAGTGGTACAACCAGACAAGATGAGTGCAAAAAGAAAGAGTTATTCTGTTGAGTACAAGAAAGGAATTGTGGAGGACTCCCGAGGCAAGAATCTTACGGCTTTTTGCAAAGAGAAGAAGTTGGATATCCGAATGGTCCAAAAATGGCGTGCAGAATACGATAATCTCAGTCTACAGGTGGACAGAGGAAATGCTAAGAAGCGCAAGTGTGGTTTTAGGTAGGCAACCTTTATTTTCTGTAATAAAAATAAGACACCCCCCGAAAATAAGCCATAGTGTGATTTCTTGAGGAAAAAAAAATATAAGACGGTGTCTTATTTTCGGGGAAACACGGTAGCACATTCGTCACGCTGTAACAGACTGAAAAGCGCAAATCGTCTCTCACCAAACTGTCACTAACACGCAGTAACACGAGATTAGCAAAAGCAGCCCCAAGGGTGGCACCAGTGGAATCGAACTTCTCCTTTATAGTGCCGTCGTACGTGTTGTACGTCACCGCGTTTGAGAACGACAAGATTTTGACTTGACAGTGTGTATGCAAGGAAAGCTTGACAAGATTCTCGTCGAGGAAAACAACGTTTCTTTTACCACGAGATTCTCGGTCGTGTGTACGAGCCCTCACCCTTTTTTGCAGTTTGTTTTCTTTAGAATGTAGCCAGTAGAAAAGCCCTCTCTACAGCATGCTGGCAGGGTATATGATTTCCTGCTCAGGACTTCTTTCTAAAAAAAACAAAAAAAAAAATGTGTTGCATTTAGGCAGTACAATACTTTTGACCTGCACACAAACAACCAAACCTGACCTTTCATTTAAAAGCATCGAGCTGTAGCGTACAGTAATATATTGCAACTTGGTTCACACTAGTGAGACTCCAAAATCACGACTTTCGTGTGACTTTACACTCTCTGGCACGCAAGTCACAACAAAGTTGCATACAAAAAATGCAGGAACTTTTATAAGGACCGCTGCGATGTTGAGGTACATAGATTGGAACGGGTGCCATTGAAATCAACGGGATGAAACTTGTCCAAAGGCGCATGACAAGTTGCACCAATGTGAACAGAGCCTGCGAGCACATTGCCTTAGTGCATTGGGGTATCATTTAAAATGAACCGCAATATAAAATGCGCCAATGTTCTGTCTGTCATTGTGCATTGCGGTAACACAAGCAATACTGCAATGCAGTAGCATGAATCCAGCCTAATGGAAAGGCCCACTGAATCTTGGATAAAACTGTACCGACATAAACTAACATATGAGAGGTATTTCTTTTAGTTATTGTTCACAGGCACATATTTGTTATTCTGTTACAATTGGGTTATATGCAGTCTTTTAGAGGAAGATTTAACATTGGCAAACAAAAAGCCATTGGCTAGCCAGGTTTAGCCTTTCCCAATTCCAGCATACGTCAGCATTTTTTCTACAATCCATACATCTACATGCAGCTATTCAGGTTGGCTAATCCTCTGCAACACCTTGGAGGCTATACCCAGACCCCACTGGACAGAAGATTGCCTAGAATGCATCACTCTTAAACAAAAATTGTACGATCTTGTATCATAGAAGAAAAATGTTAATGTTTGTCCGATCGGATAATATCAGATGAAGTGTTGTGATTGGCTCTTGAAAGCTCTGTACTAACGATCCGATTATCGTACGATCGCCTCGAAAGCGGTATTTTATGTCTGATTTTCAGATCCTATGTATGGGCCATTAGATGAAGGAAAAAATCCTGGATCGCCGCACTCCTCGGAAAACGATGTCTTTATTTAAGCATAAGCAAACAAAATTTCAATAGAAAAAAACAGCCAAAATGCATGCAGTCAAAAACGGTGAGTGGACAAGGAGAAAAAGGCTGACATGTTTCACATCATGTGATGCTTACTCGTCCACTCACCGTTTTTGACTGCATGCATTTTGGCTGTTTTTTTCTATTGAAATTTTGTTTGCTTATGCTTAAATAAAGACATCGTTTTCCAAGGAGTGTGGCGATCCAGGATTTTTTCCTTCATCCCATGCTAATTGTGCACCGCCAGCACCCTCTTGGTTTGATTGGGACGGAAGCAACGGGGATCATTTGTTTTATGGCGCGGTACACTTCTCTGTATGGGCCATTAGTCGGCTGAAATGGTTCCAAGGCTAAAAAGGCAATCCGCGCTTATCGATGCTGTGAAAGTCGCATTTAAAATGGAACAGCCTGTAGCTTCTCCTAGTGGTGTTACCAGTCTGGGATTCCTAAATGGGCTAAATTCCTCGTACACACGTGTGGGTTTTACCGCTGGGAAACCTGAGGGGAAAGCTGAGAACCCGCTCGGCAGCTTTTTTCACCCTACACACAGCCGATTTTCCTGGCAGGAAAACTGCCATGGGAGCTTTGTCAGGGAATCCCGGCCATGTGTATGCTCCACCACAGTGTTTTCCATAGGAAAACTGCCAGAAAAAAAACTGCCGGGAACCCCCGGCAGAAAAAAAGAAAACATGTTCTCGTTTTTCCTGTTGGGAAAACTGCCATGGAACGAACTGGTCGTGTAATCCTTATTTCAGCCTCTTTTATATGGAGACTGGAGCACTCGTGACAAACTATTTACTCCTCCCAAGATTAGAGTGGGGGATGGAGTTTACTAATTATCATCCAGTGTGGAAATAGACTATGCATGCTGTAACCTACTTATAAAATTATCGGGTCAATTTGGTTCAGTGGTTGAATTAGGCTTAAAGCGGAGTTCCACCCTTAAAACCACTTTGTTTCATCCCATCCAGCATACTGGCGTCAGCGCCAGTATGCTGTTTTTTTTTTTTTTTTAATCCATGTACTTACTTTATAATAGATCATTTAATTTTGGGCTCACCGCGGTATGTCGCCGCTATAAGGCGTCACGCCTTCCAGAAACAGCCGACTAGCGTTCGGCTCTTCTCGGCACCTACGCACAGACCCAGAAGCTGACTGCGCAGGCGCCGTAAATAGCCGCGTCACGCCCTCCGAAAAAAGCCGAACTAGGACCGGCTATTTACGGCGCCTGCGCAGTCAGCTCCTGGGTCTGTGCGCAGGCGCCGAGAAAAGCCGAATGCTAGTTGGCTGTTTCCGGAAGGCGTGACGCGGCTATATACGGCGCCTGCGCAGTCAGCTTCTGGGTCTGTGCGTAGGCGCCGAGAAGAGCCGAACGCTAGTCGGCTGTTTCCGGAAGGCGTGACGCCTTATAGCGGTGACGTACCGCTGTGCGCCCAAAATTAAATGATCTATTATAAAGTAAGTACATGGATTAAAAAAAAAAAAACAGCATACTGGCGCTGACGCCAGTGTGCTGGATGGGATGAAACAAAGTGGTTTTAAGGGTGGAACTCCGCTTTAATGTGGATAAGAAAAATGCTTTACTTTGACAGCGAAGGAAGGGTAAATTGTTCATTGTGCAATTCTGGTTTGCTTCTTTTAGGTCACGTTGGATAGATTAATTATAATGCCAAATATTCTGACTACCTCAAATGAGATTATAAAGATAAATGTGACTCGCGAGGTAAGTAAACTAGTGTCTTATTTTACTAAGTCCTTTTTTTGTCCGCAGTACAGTATAGTTCTCTACTTTCTTGGAATTTGAAACATTGATCTACGGTTTCAATATAGATTCTGGAAAGTGTGATTGTGCTTAGTTCTGTGAACTTAATGTACTTTGTACAAAAATTACTTTTCAAGCATATATCAGAGACTTACAGCATTGGTTCTGAAATTTTGATGTCTTTTTCACTGAGATTTTATAAAAGCACCAACATTGCACTGTTCAAACATGCATAATGAATGCTGTATTTGGGATATATTTTTAAAGCATCTCATTTAAAGGGGTTAAAAGGTAAAAAATGTTTTCCCTAAATAGCTTCCTTTACCTTAGTGCAGTCCTCCTTCACTTACATCATCCTTCCATTTTGCTTTTAAATGTCTTTATTTAGTCTGATAAATCCTCACTTCCTGTTCTTCTATCTGTAACTAAACACAGTAATGCGACACTTTCTCCCTGGTGTGTCAAGCCTCTTGAAGGGTGAGCAGGAGTGTCAGGATGCTATCTACTTTGCAGATAGAGAAAGGAGCTGTGTGTTAGTGGGCGTCCTGACACTCCTGCTCGCCCCCTGCCCTCAAGAGGATTTCTCCACACCAGGGAGAAAGCCTTGCATTACTGTGTTTAGTTACAGACAGAAGAATAGGAAGTGAGGATTTCTCAGAAGAAATTGGGACATTTAAAAGCAAAATCTGCACTAAGGTAAAGGAAGCTATTTAGGGGAAAAAAATGTTACCTTTGAAACCCCTTTACGACTGTAAACAGGACATTTCTTGGAGACAAATATTATAATATAAGAAACCGAATTGGGCTTCATGTACACCCTGCCTACATTTACCGCGGCCACAGGAAAATGCAAAATGTGGCAAAATTGCGACATGAGTTTGCCGCGTGATTGTTTCATGTAGCTGACACTTCACCCTTTGCTCTTCTTTGCTGTGTCTCAGGTATATCATTAATGTAAACTTATCTTTTTAATCTTTTCATAGGGAAGAATTCTATTTGGAGATCCAGGAATCCCTCTCAGCCATAGCGACATAATTGCTTCTAATGGTGTCATCCATGTTCTTGATGGCATTTTATTACCCTCTGGCTTTTTGCCAATTCTGCCAGCTAAATGCAATGAGACGCTGGAAGAAGTAATACAGGTAATTAGGTCATTCAAATTGTCATTACACAGGTTTATCCAAAAAGACAATTTATAGTGTAGTGATAATAGATTAACCTTTCTTGCTGCATACTGATTTGCTTTTCAGTACATGTCTGGGATTATGTGCTAGGTCTGGAGATGGTGAACAAGGCCATAACCCCTTATTAAAACACATCCAAAAAAAAAGTGCCAGTTCCTAAGGCCTGGTACACACTACCCAGTGTGTTGAAACAAATCTGACTGATGTACTAACAGTTTGATGTTGGTACACCAATCTCCCCCGCTGAGCTGTTGTGTTCTGACAGCAGGACGGCCTCCCCGCCAGAACACCCCAGTCAGTGCTTTCAGGCATTGGTCTTCGGGGCTGGTGTGGATTTTAAGGGGAACCCTACACCAAAAATCCATACCAGACCCTTACCCTTATTCAAGCAGTCTGGCAGGTTTGGAAAGGAGGGTGATGAGTGAGTGCCCCCAGGCCACATGCCCTTACCATTGGGAGGTGTTTTGGGGCCATGTTGATGGACAACCCTGGTGACAACCCTGGGCTGTGGTTGTTGGGGTCTATTGGTAGGGGGCTTATCGGAATGTTAAAGCCCCCTTTAACAAGGGGCCCCGAAGATCCCGACTCTCTCCCTATGTGAATGAGTATGGGGTACCATGGAACCCTACTCATTCACCAAAATAACTTTTTGACAATTCCTTTATTTAAAATGTTTTAATAACAATGTCCCCCAATGTAGATTCATCATCACTCATGACGCCCGTCGCACCGACGGTCCCAGAAAAAAAACACTCAGCCTGCGACGAAGGCTAACCGTGAATGCCTGCTCCACTGTTTGACTGTTCTTAAATGGATAAGGGGCGGGACCACCTGCTGACATCACCTGGTGGCACCGCCCCCTTATGATGTCATCGACCGAACATCCTTCTGAGTGCCCCGCAAATTCGGTGTTTGCCGAACAGGCGATGTTCGTGCTGAACTTTTGCCTGGCTCGAACTTGTTCATCCCCAACTCTACTTAGTAATATGAGGTCAAACTGAAACAATCTAATGTATTTAGTTTGTACCCGTTGTGCACTCCCTTACCATACACAGTTGGTGCTTAATCTAATGGAGGTGTTGCTCTTGTTAAGAATGCATGTTAAATATAAATCACACAAGTGCTTTATTTTTAGGTTCATGAATGAATGAAAAACTTATATAGCGCTGCACATGCGAACTGAATCGCCTCTGGGCGCTTGTTGTTCCTGTCTCCCTTGATATCAAAAGAGAAAAGTCTTGACCTTTTTCCTGAATGCTAGGTGGTTCTCCTCCATCCGAATGCTGGTTGGTAAAGCGTTCCATAGTCTGGGACCTTGGATCGCGAATCTTCTTTCTCCTTTGGACTTGAAGTTGGCTTTCGGAACCTGGAGCAGGTTCTGATTGGCGGATCGCAAAATGCGATTGGGGTTATGAGCTTTTATTATTTCGCATAAATAAAGGGGGGCATTCCCATGGACACATCTATGCGTAAGACAGAGTGCTTTGAAAGCAATTCTGTCTTTAACTGGCAGCCAGTGGAGGGATCTCAGTGCAGGTGAAATGGATTCCCAGGGTTTTTTCCCAGTCACAAGTCTGGCGGCCGTATTCTGAACGACTTGCAGACAAGCGATTTGGTACTTGGGGAGTCCGAGGTAGAGGGCGTTTGCATAGTCCAGTCTGGAGTTTACAATTGCTCCCACCACGACCGCTAAATCTTCTTTAGGGATGAACGGAGTGAGTCTGCGTAGTAGGCGCAGCAGATGGTGAGATCCGCTGACTACTGACCCTATTTGTGCGTCCATTGTCATAACGGAGTCAAAAATGACCCCTAGGCTTTTGACTTTGGCGATGGGGGTGATTATTTTGCCCAGAATGAGCAGGGGTGTCCATGCTGTTGAAGGTTGATTCCTGCGCTTGGCGTGAAACAGGAGAAGTTCTGTTTTCGCTCCGTTGAGTTTAAGATAACTCTTTGTCATCCAGTCCTCTATCAAAGAGAGGCATGTCTCTAGATTGAGGTGGTGATCCTTTCTGTTGCAGATGCGGAAATACAGTTGCGTGTCATCTGCATATGAGTGATACAGCAGTTTTTGGCTGCTGATAATCTCAAAAAGAGGACGAAGATAGATATTAAACAGCACCGGTGACAGAGGCGATCCTTGAGGGACTCCGCATGATACTGTGCGTTTCTCAGACGTAAAAGGTCCTAACTTCACTGTTTGCGATCGGTTTTCCAGAAAAGAGGAGAACCAAGATAAATCGCCTTCTGCGACTCTGGCTACTTCAGCAAGCCACGTCAGTAACAGTTTGTGGTCTACAGTGTCGAAAGCTGCACTTAGGTCCAACAGAACTAGAAGACAAGATTCTCCTTCGTCTGCGGCCTTGAGAACATCGTCCCATATTTTCAGGAATGCTGTTTTCGTCCCGTGTCCGGGACGGAAGCCTGATTGCAATGGGTCAAGTAGCTTGTGGGTATCTAGATGCTGTTGCAGCTGTTGTACCACTACTTTTTACATTACCTTAGAGAGTACATTAAAGGGGTGTTCCACCCACAAAAATTACCTTTTCTTAACCCACTCCTCACCCCCATACATGCCACATTTGGCATGTAATTTTTTTGGGGGGGGAGTGGGGGCTTCAGTAGGAGTGGGACTTCCTGTCCCACTTCCTGCTTCCGCCGAGGGGCTGGTTAGGCGATTAAGCTTAATCGCCTACACCAGCCCCCTCCCTGTAGGCGATCACATGGGACACTGACAGGTCCCATGCGATCGCCTCTCCAATCAGCGGCGAGCCGCGCCGCGCACGCATGCGCAGTACGGCTCGCGCATGCGCAGTGGGTGCCCGGCCGTGAAGCCGAAGGCTGTCACGGCTGGGTGCCCGCAGTGGAGATGGAGACGCCGGCTGGGGAGGGGGGGAGAGGAGCGGAGCCCCGGTCGGCGCGTCGCTGGAACGCAGGACCAGGTAAGTGAGTGTTTATTAAAAGCCAGCAGCTACACTTTTTGTAGCTGCTGACTTTTAATAAACAAAATTTTGGCTGGAACACCCCTTTAAGGCTTGTTATGGGACGGCGGTGGAGTGGGTCCTTGGGGTTCAGGGAGGGTTTCTTCAGGATGGGTTGGATTATACCCTCTTTCAACTGTGAGGGCACTATGCCCTCCAAGAAAGACTGGTTGATAAGCTGCCTGATGGGAGGAGCCAGGATGTAGGCGCATTCCTTCAGCAGTTTTGTGTTTAATATATAGTTTGATGTATAATAAGTTGAAAATCTGCAGAATAATATGTTGTTTGTTTCCAGGGCTCCTGCTCCAGCTGTGATTCCATTGCTTCATGTCCAGAGGGTACCAGAGACTTGGTAACGGAAAAAATAATTCTTATTTATGTTTACTTTCTTAAAGGGCTAGCTCACCTTTACTTTTGACCAAAAAAAAAAACCTCCAGCTTTGTATTCTGTGAGAGTGAAAATTAGCAGACTGCTAATGTGATTAGGTATTCTCTGCAAAGTGATGCTTCCTCTCCAAGCTTGGAGCAACTGCACTTGCAGAGTGCAACCACATTTACAAAGTGCAGTCATTTTGCCTTTAGTAAATCAACCCCATAGACTTTGAAATTCTAAGAAGGGCCAGTAAAGCCCACCAGTGGGTAGCACTGCAAATTAGGTGGCTTTGTAGTGAGAAAATATCACCACTCCCATGTTTATATATAATTACAAATGATGCAAAGGAACAGGAATGATAAAACATTAAGGCCCCTTGTGTGGATTTTCTACAACTTTGGACATCAGAGTCGCATGACAAATCATACCCCATAACCCATGAGGTCCATAGACCAAGTTTACACAGACATTCCCTAAAATCTTGGCAAAAACGCGGCCGCAAAATCGTGGTTAGATCAAGTTGCAGCAGTGTGAAAGGGGCCTAAAGTGCAGAGACTATAGACAATAAAATATTTACATACTCTAATAGGAGCTTTAAAACACAACATCTCCAAATTCTCTAGTAATTTATTCTCAAACATCAAAACAAATACTCTAAAGGGAATGAGAGTTGTGTTTTTAGTTATCATCTCCATTATGAACTTTATACATACATTTATCCACAGTGTCTATAGCTACTGAGGTGAATGTGGGCTTGTTTAAAAGTGATTTTGCTACTTTTTCAGACGATATAAGAACTTAATGTGTATAGCCTGGACAGAAGATAAGCGATGATTACTTGCATCATGTTAAATTGTTTTGCATGTGTATCTTAAAAAAACTTTGGAAAGAGACCCTGTAAGGGGGTGAGTAATGTGGAGCAGCAATATTCTGTGAAAGTAGCAACCTTATTCTCACATATTATTATTATTATAATTATTATTATTTATATTTTGCTTTCTTGCAAAGCTCTATCCAACATTTTCAAGTGTAGGGAATAGGATGTTTCCGCTGGCTGCTCTGGTTCCTTTTTCTGCCCCATGTCACTACTGAGCCCTGCAGTGGCAAGGTGTCAGTGGCCCGGTATGAGCACATGCTATTAGACCCACCAGATGTATCAGATAGTATTGGCTTCAAGAGCTGCATAAGAATGCAAAATGCTACAACATCAACCACCAGACTGAGACGTGTAAGCTTCTTCTTTCACAAGCTATTGCTGTACAACTTTCTCCTCAACCCTTGACAGTGTTACTTTTAACAGTGTCTTAATATCAGATAATAGCCACATAGGATGCTATAAAGTGGTATAAAGCAGCCAAACAAACTATAGTTTTTCTTTTTTTACTATTATATGTTTTTGACATTTCCAATGAACTTTAATCAATTCGCTAACATCTTGTTTTTCTTGTGTGAAAATGACAAATCAGATAGAAATATATTAGAGAATTGTGGTAAAGGGCGGGTAAAAATCCCTTTTATATGACTTGGATAGTTCCAGCTAAGGCGGGTGCTGGTACTATTAAAGCTGTTACTTCATAACCCGTCATGTTTCATTTATGTATTTACTAGTTACTATTAAGCTGTATGTTTTATTACAAAATGTGTTGAATCTAGGACTTGGGCCGCGTACACACGAGGAGACATGTCCGGTGAAACTGGTCCGTAGACCAGTTTCCGCAGACATGTTCGATCGTGTGTACAGCCTAGCGGACAGGTTTCCAGCAGATGAAAGTTTCTAAGCATGCTTAGAAACTTGTCCGCTGGAAACCTGTCCGTCGGACATGTCAGATGGTTAGTACGCCCAACCATCGGACCGAAATCCCGCGCATGCGTCAAATTGATTCGACGCATGCGTAGAAGCATTGAAATTCCTCGTTTGAGCACGTCGGTGTCTTCTACGTCACCGCGTTCTCTGTCCGCTGGGATTTTGGTCTGATGGTGTCTACACACATCAGACCAAAATATCCCTGGAGACATGTCTGATGAAAACGGTCCGTCGGACCTGTCTCATCGGACATGTCTCCGCGTGTGTACAGGGCCTAACAATTTATATGGTCTTGTTGCTTGCTTTGTCTTTTCTTTATTATGAATACCACAAACTGTTTTAACTGTTTTTATTTGATTCGCCTTGTAGTACTGTATTTATTGGTGTATAACACTCACTTTTTTACCCTGAAAATAGAGGGTAAACTGTGCCTGCGGGGGCCATGGAAGTTTTTTTTTCCCTGAAACTTCCCTCTTAAAGTTAGGGTGCATGTTATATGCCTGTGCGTGTTATACGCCGATAAATACGGTAAGTGTTTTTTTATTATTGTAATGTCAGAACATACTTTAGGAGACTAAAACCAGCTATCACCAAGTGCCAAATATGCCGGCTGAGTTGCCCACAGTCCAGTGCTTTACATTTACAAGTCTTGAACATTCTACCCTTCTATGCCTTCTAAGCTTTTAAACTGGCCAGAGACAGGTATCAGGTCATCCAGAATGACAAGCAGAACGATGTATGCCCACCCTCCGATGCATTGCTTTACTTCAGTATCTGATTTCTCATCTGATGATAGGTTCTAGTGTCACAATGAAATGCTTTTCTGCATAAAAAGGAACAAAGTTGTAACATCTCCGTATGAAATAGTAGGAGCTTCCAACAGTCAGAAATGTTGCTATCCTCCTGTAGAGAACCATTACATTTTTTTTTTTTTTTTTAAAGGTGTTCATAAGTTTTGCAGTTAAACATATCAAACACAGTATAATAAGAAGAATACTTGAAAAGAAAAAAAAAAGGGTTGGTGTAACAGGGGATCAATTATATAATGCCTAAGTCAATATATATGTGGGCCTTAGGGGCAACCATTACATTGTTATTCAATCATCTCAAGTGATATTGGAATTGGGTACAGAGCTTGCAAAGATGTAAATCTTAAAGGGATCACTGAGCCAACGATTGCTGACCTCTCCTTCAGAAGATGCTGGGGGCTGACTCTCTTGCTTCAAAACCTTGAATCACTGACACTGAGCTGGTATGCAAATGACAACTTACAAGCTTTGTACAATTTTTCTACACTGCAAGCTTATTCCAGGTTAATGATGTAGAAAATTATGAAGCTGCCGGGTCAGTCTATGAGCCAGGCAACTACCATTTATAGGAAGGAGGTCAGCAATGGCAGAGCTCTCATGACAGGTTCTCTTTAAGAAGGACACACCAATAAAATGCATTTCTAGCTTCTCCGTGATAAAGAGAAAATGCACAATAAAGCTTTCAAGAGTCACCAGTTAAAGGCCAATGATTGTAGAGATTGTTTCTGTAAGTTTCCTGAGCTTAACGTTTATTTATTTTTTTGCCTTAATATGCAGGGTATAATTAACAAGGAATGCAGCTTTACTGATAATGGCACTAGTACAATTGGGTGTTCCAGAAACTGCAGTCGCACAGTTGTTGTAAGTACCAATAACAAGAATATGCGATTCATTATTATTTTTAAATGTTTTGTTTATTTTTTTAAAGTAACACCTTTGCTGCTAAAATGGCCCTTGGAAAGGTTTTTTTGCTATTTATTTAGACAGTCATGAATGAGAGATGTAGGGGTGAAGCAACAATTAAATGCACCTTTTTCACAGATCTGTCACAGGTTATTTGTAGCCCTGTTGAACTTGGAAACAGCTTTTCTGTGCCTAGAAATTTGAATTTTATGTTAGACACATTTTTATAAATGTATGTTAAAGGGGTTGTAAAGGTTCAGTTTTTTATTTTCTAAATCGGTTCCTTTAAGCTAGTGCATTGTTGGTTCACTTACCTTTTTCTTCCATTTCCCTTCTAAATGTTTTTTTTCTTTGTTTTCTTTGTCTGAATTTCTCACTTCCTGTTCCTCCTCAGTAAGCTGTTCTGGCTGACTAACCCCAATGGATGATGGGGGCAAGCTTACTGAGGAAAAACAGGAAGTGAGAAATTCAGACATAGAAAAAAAACATTTAGAAGGGAAATCGAAGGAAAAGGTAAGTTTAGAAAATAAAAAACAAACCTTTACAACCCCTTTAACTAAAATAGCATTATTTTGATATGAAACTTTAAAAATACACACAGTATTTGATTTCAGTAATATGTTTACAGTATGAATTTCAATTCGAATTTTGGACAAATTTTGTTTCGTTATTTGGAGCATTCGGTAAACTTAATTTATCCACTTGCCTCCCAAGCCAATTCTGACACTTCCCCCAAACATTATATATATTTTTTAGCAGAGACCCTGAGGAATAAAATGGCAACTGTTGCAACTTTTTATGTCACACAGTATTTTTCAAATGCTTTCATGAAGTAAAAAACAAAGCACTAAAGTTGGCCAGACTTTTTTTTTTAATAATGTGAAAGATGATGCTACGCAGAGTAAATAGATACCTAACAGGTCATGCTTTAAAATTGCGCACACTTGTAGAATGGTGCCAAACTATGGTTCCTCATCCACAAATGCCACAAAGGATTTCAAGCTGTCATTGATAGTATGTAAACTTTTGATCAGGGTCATTTGGGTAGTTTCTGTTGAGATTATGATTTAACCACTTCCCTACGGCCGTACGACTATATGCGGCCGCAGGGTGGTTCTAAATCTCTGGGCTGCCGTGTTTTCACGGCAGCCTCTTTCTGTGTTCCCAGCGCGCGCTCCAGAGTGCGCAGCGGGGAACTTGTGTACTGGCCGTTTTCCTTGGACACAGCCAATCACAGATCGCCGCGAACGGCCAATCAGATTGGCCGTTTGCGATGCGATCTGATGGGCCAATGAGAGATGATCTCATATGTAAACATATGAGATCATTTCTCATTGCCGGCTCTCACAATGACAGCGTCCTGTCACTGGAGAGAGCAGACCGATCTGTGTTCCTTATACATAGGGACACAGATCGGTCACCCCCCCCAGTCACCCCCCCTCCCCCCACAGTTAGAACACAATGCAGGATACACATTAACCCCTTCCTCACCCCCTAGTGTTAAACCCTTCCCTGCCAGTCACATTTATAGAGTAATTAGTGCATATTTATAGCACTGATTGCAGTATAAATGTGAATGGTGCCAAAAATGTGTCAAAAGTGTCTGATGTGTCCGCCATGATGTCGCAGTCGCAATAAAAATCGCAGATCGCCGCCATTACTAGTGAAAAAATAAATAATAAAAAATAATAATTCTGTCCCTTATTTTGTAGGCGCTATAACTTTTGCGCAAACCAGTCGCTTATTGCGATTTTTTTTTTTTTTATTTTTTTTACCAAAAATATGTAGAATACGTATCGCCCTAAACTGAATTTTTTTTTTTAAATTTGGCTATTTTTTTATAGCAACAAGTAAAAAAATATTGTATTTTTTTTCAAAATTGTCGTCGTTTTTTGTTTATAGCGCAAAAAATAAAAACCGCAGAGGTGACCAAATACCACCAAAAGAAAGCTCTATTTGTGGGGAAAAAAGGACGCCAATTTTGTTTGGGAGCCATATCGCACGACCGCGCAATTGTCAGTTAAAGCGACGCAGTGCCGCAAGCTGAAATTTCACCTGGTCAGGAAGGGGGTTTACATGCCCAGTAAGGAAGTGGTTAAAAAGAGTAAACACAGTTGATTAATAATAAATGGCTTCAGCCAAACACTAACTATGAGTGGAAGAAAAATGTTTGTGTTATCATTCATACTCTCTGAAAAATGGCCAAAAAATCATAATTTCTGCCAGGGTATGTAAACTTAGCACAACTGTATATACAGAACCAAAGTAGGTAGCACTGTACCATAAACATGATATTAATCTATTGAATATATGTATTGGAGTATTCTCTTTTCATTCATAACAGCTGCATTTAGCTTAAAGTGGTTGTGAACCAAGCACATTTCTTTAGTGTTTACCTGCCTTTCTGTAAAACATATTATTATTATTATACAGGATTTATATAGCGCCAACAGTTTGCGCAGCGCTTTACATTACAGCGCTAAACATGAGCATTAATCCCTTCTGACAAGTTTTCTTGACACCAAGAGAAAAGAAGGTGACAGGGGGGGGGGATCTCCAGCACAGCCTGTGATTAACAGCCTCAGCTCTGTTCCTGTGTTTTGTTTGAGGGGGGGGGGGGGGCCATTTCCTCCAAGCAGCTCTCATAGGTCTTGTACAGTGTGTAACTACAGTTCCCTGCCCCCTGCTTTGCTTTGTGAGTCTGTGACAAATCTTTCATCTCTGAGTTTTACAAAGATGGACAGGACACAAGGCTGCAGATTAACAGGTACAACAATATGTAGGAGAATTTGTTTCACCCATTTGTGTCGGTTACTTCGTTGGGTATAGGTAGGAGTTTACCACCACTTTAAATTTACCTTTTTAGAAAAAATTAAAAGACCCCCTGGTCTCCAATGTACTAATATCTGTGAGTGATGAGCAGTCAGTGCCTACACAGCTGGTGTAGCGTTTCCCGCTCTTCTCCCACTTCTTTCTGAAAGGCTTCCAGGAGAGATCATAGCAATTCCGAGTGGTTATGAGCCTGCACTGACCAATCAGAATTGCTCTGATCCATCCCCAAAGCTCTACAGAAAGAAGGGGAAGATGACGGGGTTTTGCAGATCCCCAAACCGCTATACTGGCTTTATGTACACTGACAGCTCATCATTTACATAGGTAAGTACAGCAGGGACCATGGGGGGTGGGATGGGAAGGATGTAGGGTGTTAGTTCACTTTTACTTAAACTTTTCTGAAAAGGTGAACTAACCATTTAACAACTGGCTTGCTGAAAATAAATTATTTTTTTATTTTTAGGTGTATGGATGTTGCCAGGGTTTCCATGGTCCAGACTGCAAACCATGTCCTGCGGGATTCTCTAACCCATGCTACGGACGGGGTCATGTAAGTGTGTTTTTTTCACATTGATACAGCAGAATTAAACACAATTAGTAACGTAAGAATGTTGATGATATTAGTACTAAATATTTTTTTTTTTAAAGTGACTCTAAAAGCAAACTTTTTATTTCATAAAAACAATAATCATGTTATATTAACCTGCTCTGTGCAATACATTTGCACAGAGCAGCCTCAATCCTCCTCTTAGTTCTTTGGCTGATGCTCCTTGCCCCACCCCCTGCTGGGTGCCCCCATAGCAAGCCACTTCCTATGGAGTCACTTGCGTGTGCTTGCTCCCGAGCTGGCTCTATGTTCATAGGACACACAGTGCTTGGCTTGGCCTCGCCCCCCCCCCCCCCCCCCGCTCCCTCCTCACTGGCTGTCATTGACAGTAGCAGGAGCTAATGGCTTCCACTGCTGTGTCTGAGTCAATGAGGAGAGAGAGCCAGGAGAGCCTCTGCTCTTGTGCACATCACTGAATCAAGACTAGGAGCAGGTAAATATCTAGGAAGGGCTGATGGGGAAGCTGCTTGTAGAAGTTTTTTTTACCTTAATGTCTACAATACATTAAGGTAAGAAGACCTTCTACCTTTGGACCCACTTTAATATAAATTGTTACAGGAAGTAAAGACTTGAAATGCATACAGAGCACCTTCCTGCTAAAGGCATCATTTTTTTTCCAGCCAGATATACAGTATGCGCAGTATGGAGCCTATCATACTTAGTAATCTGGTGGTCTGGGAATTCCTTTTTTAAACTTGTTTTTTAGCGATCAAGGTGCATTTTTGAACATCCCCACTGTAGTTTCCATGATCTCTACCACATATAGAAATTGTCAAGTATTCATGTAAAAGTTACTCTCAGCCACACATTCAGACTCAGACCAGTCCTGGCTTTTGAATATGGTATACCAATCAGAGAATGTAAACTGCACAAAACAGACTTTAGGAAGCAGACCCACTCAGCTGACATGAGATGCCCTGTAAAATGTCTATAAATCGGTGCTCTATCTCTGTCGCCTAGTTGATCTCCTGTGCTGTCACTCCATCATATTTACTTTCTGTGGAGATGCTGGGCCGACACTCACTATGCAAGCATGTTCTGCCATTGTCACCATTAGTAAGGTTCACTCCAAGCAATAACATGCTGGAGAAGAGTATATGTAGACAGGAAGGGGTACTAAAATCTCATGCAGCTCTGCATGGTAGCCAATTGGCTTCTAACTTCAGCTAAAAATCAATATTGTATTATTCTACACCACATCCTGGATAAGTGTATAGGAAGCCAAGCATAAGAGAAAAATTGGATTATTTTTTATATTTTTTTTTAAGTATTGAGTTCTTCTCTCAGAATAAATCTACAAACACACGTATAAATAAAAACAATATTTTTATTACAACATCATGTTAAAAATGTATTGGGGTACAAACCCCTTAAAAAACAATGAGATGGTAAACAGCAACCACACACAACTTTGCAGCCTCCATAGAGGAACCCCCCATATGTTGTAAATAGAAACATTTGGAAATTAAGTTGAGAGACCAATAAAGAATGGAGTCTAATGGTCGTCAGTGCCAGATAGCCAAGGAAATTTGTAATATAAAAGACATATGCACAT
The DNA here is from genome assembly GCA_029574335.1 of Rana kukunoris. Taxonomy (NCBI): domain Eukaryota; kingdom Metazoa; phylum Chordata; class Amphibia; order Anura; family Ranidae; genus Rana; species Rana kukunoris. The sequence goes on along the minus strand of JAJQKJ010001878.1, from coordinate 16,074 downwards.
GTATTGGGAGGGGTGCGGTAAAAAAAAAAAAAAAAGTTCAGCTTTAAAGTGGTATTAAAAGCTAAAGATTTTTTATTTTTATTTATCTTAATGCATTCTGTACATTAAGGTAAAAAAAACTTTAGGTGCAGCGCTCCCTCCAGCTTCTTTTAAATACGCACTTGAGCTTCTCTCTCTGCTTTTTCCCTTCTCGCAGGGCAGATTGCTAGCAGTAAGAGACATTGGCTCCTGCTTCTGTCAATCAAATCCAGTGATAATAGAGCAGGGGGTGGGGCCTGAGCTGCACTGTGTGTGTCTATAGATGCCCACAGTGAGTCCCTGAAGCAAATCAGTATGAGTACCCCCCTTAGCAAGCGGCTTTCTGAGGGACGGGGGCTCGAAGGCAGGAGGGGCCAGCAGTGGGCCCAGAAAGAGAATTGTTGCTGCTTTGTGCAAAACCATTGCTCAGAGCAGGTACAAGTATGACATGTTTGTTACAAAAAATTATTAAAAAAAACAAGACTTCAATATCACTTTAAGGTTTCGTTTAAAATTTTGGAGATTTAGCAGATTTTTAAGATGTTTCCATGAAACACAGTGCCCATTATGTTCTGCTTCATATCTCATACAGTGCAGTGACGGCATTCGCGGGAGCGGGAAGTGTATATGCTTTGAGAAATATAAAGGAATTGCTTGCCATATTTGTTCTGATCCCAATAAGCATGGAGATGAATGTGAAGAAGGTGAGAAAAAGTTTGTTGATCTGTTTGTTATTTTGAACAAATACAAAGTGTGTTTAAAAAAGTTTTTTTCTGTACCGCTCCTTGTGAGCCAATGCAAATCACTCCTCTGCAGATGCTTGGTGGTGTTCGGTTCATTTCCCCAAAGTAGTATAGAAATACAGAATAAAGACTTACATCATCACTTGACTGTCACACTTTTTTGTTGGATCACAGCCAGCAGAAATACATTGCCATAATCATTTAGCGCTGATCATAACGCATTTCTAAAAAGTATGGAGCTTGACAAACAAATTTGCATTATATAGGAATCCTGATTTATAACACTAAATCAACCTCTTCCAATTCTTTATTCTGCTATACTGTACACCAAATAGTTCACATCAGTGGCGGAATTATCAGGGTCGCCACAGTCACAGTTGCGACTGGGCCCTGAAGATCTGCCAATTCAGGGGGGCCCGCCCGTGTGCCAGTTCGTTCCGCCACAGGGAGGGGGGCTTTCGCCCGCTGAACGGAGAAAAGACTGGCTGAGAGAGACTCTTGCACCGCCCCGCCCGCCCGCCCTAAGTCAGCTGACATCACTCGAGTGAAGGGTAAGGGCTCTACCCATGAGGAAATGCATCCCTGGAGGCACAGGGACAGAAGTAAGTGACGAATTGTAGTGCAATCGATCCATCCCCAAACTCCACCACCTCTGCTTCTTACTGATCCCATTCCTACCCCCCCTCCCCATCACTTCTACAACAGAGGTGATGGGGGGGATAGGGATGAGATCAGTGGTGGGGAATGGGACCAGTAAGAGGTAAAGGTGGTGGTGGGAGAGGATGGCACCACCGCTGCCACCCCCCCAAATACCACCGCTGCCCCCCGCAAATACCACCGCTGCCACCCCCCAAATACCACCGCTGCCACCCCCCAAATACCACTGCCACCCCCCAAGTACCCCCACTGCCACCCCCCTCGTACCCCCACTGCCACCCCTCTCAACATCACCGTTGCCACCCCCAAGTACCACCGGTGCCATTCCACAAGTACCACTGCTGCCAGCCCTCAAAGGAAACCACCGCTGCCACCCCCCAAGTACCACTTCTGTCACCCCCCCCCCCCCCCCAAGTACCACTTCTGTCACCCCCCCCCCCCCCAAGTACCACTGCTGCCAACCCCCTCAACATCACCGTTGCCACCCCCAAGTACCACCGTTGCCACCCCCAAGTACCACCGCTGCCACCCCCTCAACATCACTGCTGCCACCCCCCAAGTGCCACTGCTGCCACCCCCCTCAACATCACCGCTGCCACCCCCCGCAAGTACCACTGCTGCCACCCCCCTCAATTACCACCGCTGCCACCCCCTCAACATCAACACTGCCACCCCCCCTCAACTACCACTGTTGCCACCCCCCTCAATTTTTTTTATCAAAATCATGTTTTTTTGGGGGGGGGGGCTTCGTGATTTCTTGCATCGGGGCCCTGAAGTTTCTAGTTACACCTCTGGTTTACATAACAAAAAAATAAGACGGAGATCATAACGACTTTTTAGTCTCTGCTGATGATGTGATTCAGAATGAGGGGATTATGTTTACATTAATATTTGGGTCATTAAATGTTATATTAGCTATTTGGTAAGATGTGGAACTGAAATTTCCCAAATCTGAGTTGGTGCTATAATGTGCATGTGTTCATGGTGCACCATACTCTTCAAAAAAAGGACTGTGAACACATAAAATATTCCCACTCCCGATAGAGGGTCCCTCTTACATATCTGGTGGTCGTGCCCCAAACTAACCGAATTCTGGCGCGAAGTCCATCGTATCACGGCGGACATATCGACACTCTCCCTAGCCTTTACACCGGAGCAATTCTTATTGCACCATTCCCATCTAGCCCCGAAATCGTACTTTCGATCCCTGGCTATGCATTTAGTGAATGCTGCGAGGCTCTGCATCCCCGCAAGGTGGAAGGCGACGGCCCCACCCTCGATAGCGGACTGGTTCCGACGAATTGGCCATATTGCGGAGATGGAAAGCCTAATCCACCAAACCAGAGACACGCCCACGAAATTCACGGAACAATGGGCATGCTGGATACACTTCACCACCACAGACGGATACAAGCGGATACTGTCCTCACTATCTACCTAGACAGGCGGTGCGACATTGATAACACTGAAAAAAACTGATAATGCTGATCACGCCTCCGTGTTGTCCTGCCGTTCAAAACCCCATATTGGTTCTGCTCCCACCACCAACTGACCCTTCTGATTTAACCTTCATACCTGCCAGGTTTCTGATTGGAAACCCCCCTTCCTCCACTCACTAGTCCTATGCTTCGGACCCCATTACACCCCCTAGTAGATGCTTGCTGTGGACGACTGCCATCTACCGAGACTCATAGGGACATGCCAACCGCATACGGTCTGACGGCCTTCCCCGTTTGGCCTCTAACCCATCCTGACAACTTCCCGAACTATCGCCCTACCCCCTCACCGGCGGCGATAGGGATGCCAATTGACTACTCCTGCCAAGACCATTCCCATCTTCTTCACCCCACCCCCAAGTTCCTCCTCTCATTCCCCGTTTAACCACGAGTGACAACTGTGACCCTCCTTCCATCGCGAACTGTTTTTTTTATTCATGTGTTCTGTTTCCATGTTGAAATCTGAGATCTGTATTTCTCAGTAATTTATACGATTTATACTATTGTTCATTCACACCTTGTTATGACGCGGCTGCGTCCGCAATCTTTGTTCATCTACTTGTTTTATTGCATTACTGTATGACTTGTTATGTGACCTTTAATAAACTCTTGGAAAAAAAAAAAAAAAAAAATATTCCCACTCATTGTGATATATTAAAGAAGTTTTCCTACAGTCCACTAATGCAATCATTTCTCTGCTGTGCTACACGATAAGCATAAACTTAGGGCTAAATCACACCTATGTGGTGAATTGTAGTAACATGCACGGTGTCTTAATGCACATTAACATGCAAGTTAACACATGTTGCAGTTCCTTTTATTTTCCATGGCATCCCATGCCACTAAGATAGCACAGCTCTCAAGCACATACAATGCAGTGCTTTAGAGCACACATTAATGCACTGCTATGCATAGTGGTGGCCTGCATCAGAAAATAACGCTGCATGTACATTTTATTTATCTGTGTATGTGCGTAAGCAGCACCATAAAAAGTGGGCATTGCAGCAATAACCGTAGCTTTTTTTTTATTACTATTTATTAAACATACAACATGCAATCAGAAGTTGTCAAGTAATTTACTTTCTCCTAGAAAGTGATAAATAAACAGTATTTAAAAAATAACTCCACTATTACTAGACCGTGTTACATGGTACACACTTTTTAGTGGATGTCCGCCTCATGAGTACACGTATAGAAATGCATGTATTAAAACTAGGGTATATTAATGTTACAAAATCATGCCTTCGTCCTATTAAAATATTGAAACGAAAAGGATGCTGTATTGGACTATAATGGCATCGTATGAGCAACTGATAGACAGTCAATATTATAATGTAAAAAGTCTCTAAGCATTTACAATAAAATATTGATTGTGACAACCATAATAAGATTTCCTATCATCTGATCCAGTCTTGCCACACAGGAGTTAATCCAGCGCTGAACAATCCTCTTTTATTGTTCAGTGGAATACAACAGACTTCCAGATAAAAACCAAAGTCCTTGCTTCTGAAAAAAAGTGCACAATTCACATCCCCTCCCCTGTGTTTTGATTAAATGTTTTCAAAATATGGGGTGAGTCACAGTTCAGTGCCATGAGAAAATGCAACAGCCATCAGAATATACATAGAGCTGGAGGGAAGAGGAGAGGGGGATGTGAATTGAGCACTTTTTACAGAAGCTGTGTATGTGCACGAGATATGTAAATAACCTGTCACTCAAGCAAGGACTTTGGTTTTTATCTGGAAGTCTGTTTTATTTCCCTGAACAATAAAAAGAGGATTGCTCAGAACTGGATTAACTCTGTGTGGCAAGACTGAGCACAGATGATATGAAATCTTATAATCTACATTGTGACATAAAAAATACATCCACTTTAATACAATGTTAACGATAAGCTGATTTATGGTTGTCACAATCAATATTTTATTGTAAATGCTTAGAGATTTCTTTTACTTTGTAATAAAAATATTTTTACATCATAATTTGACTGTCTATCAGTTGCTCATACAATGCCATTATAGTCCAATACAGCCTCCCTTTTCTTTACAATACATATAGAAATTAAACACTTATAGGGGTTCTTAACCTTTTTCACAGTATTAGTTTCTATTTGTTTTGCTTCCCTAACTACTGTATTTATCGGCGTATAACACGCACAGGAGTATAACACGCACCCTAACTTTAAGAGGGAAGTTTCAGGAATAAAACTTTCCACAGCCCCCTGCGTATAACACGCAGGCACAGTTTACCCTCTATTTTCAGGGTAAAAAAGTGAGTGTTATACGCTAATAAACACAGTCCTTTCTCAATCACCTAAACAGGAAATTCTGCCTTGTGGTTACACAGGTGCAAATAAAACCCTGACAGGGGTTGTAAACTTCCACTTACTACTAGAATGTTTGATTTTTGCAGCCTTCCTCACTCCCTGTTCTCTCTGATACCCATTTATTAGGAAACCAGTACAAAGTGATTTCCCTCACATCCTTTTCTATCTGATAGTGGTCAAATAGACAGAGAGTGAGGAGACATCTACCCAACGGCCCACAGGTTGCAATTAAAAAGTTGACAGATAATCTAACCCTTACAGCTCTTTTTCAAATGGAAATAATTTATTCTGGAGTTAAAATGTAATGTCCATATTGTTTGTTTCTACCTAATGCCTTATTTTCTTTGTGGGTGCAATCAGACTGCAGGTGCATGCACGGAACATGTGATAACCGCCCAGGAAGTAGAGGGGTGTGCCAGGGTGGAAGATGCAAAGATGGTTATGTGGGAGAATTCTGCGACCAGCATTCAGAACCATGCAGATCAGTAAATGCGACACAATTTTGCCATTTAGATGCAGTCTGTGTGTCTACTGATGATAACACCACCAGGTAATATGTGTATTGTCATTGAAGGAGTGGACGTAGCGCAAATCTAAACATTTTCTATTTTGTGGTCTCTTAATATGTAGTAAGGACCTTTGGCATGCAGATGTTAAGGACCAATTTATGTACCACTTTGTTTTAACAGCAGAATACGGCCCCTAAACTGGGAGTTGGACTTACCAGTGTTTTTAAATAAGAACTGTCTCCCCTGCCTCCTTCAACTTCAACCCTTTTTTGAAAAAAAATAATAACTGTAACATGCCAGTTGCCAAAGCCCTGACAGACCATCCCTATTTCAAACATTTTGATAAATGATGCCCATAATATGACAGGTCTTTTAAAAACATGTTGCACAGCTAGTTGTTTGCAGTTATTTTAGTCATAATCCTGAAAATTATTGCTTGATAAAAGATTTTTTTCCTCCTCAGATCCTTTTTTCAGCTTTTCCATAAAATGCTTCTGTCATGCATAACCTTTTACATCTGTAGCACTCCTCCTCTGGGGGCAGTGGGGAATGACCCCCACAGTAGTGCAGTAGGCTGACATTGATTGTCTATAGCATAGTAACTCCATAAAATCATTAAAAAAAAGGTCCCCAAAAATAGCAAAATATCTAAGGCCTTCAGGTAACAGAAAAATTGTTGGTTTCCTTTCACTATCAGGCTTCCAATAGTATTGTGCCCTATGATAGGGTGACCAGACATCCCCGGTTTCCTGGGACAGTCTCTGGATTGATGAATACTGTCCCTGGAACAAGTCTGTCCCCAGTTATGTCCCCGGATTGGATTTGAACAGGGGCTGGGGCAATTTCAAAGACAGTGCAGAATTAAAAAAAATCTGAATTACACCACTGCTCCTACTAGCTAAAGGGTTGTATTTTTTTCCATTATCTGTGCCCCTTTCTGATGATCATGTGCTGGTCGGAGGGGAGGGAATATTTCTTCAGTTTCGGGTGCATGCCCATTCAGCTCCGCTCGCATGTTGTTCTGCCTTAGCTGAAGTCCTAGCCAGCCGCCTGCCTGCTTATCTTCTTGCCTTTCTTGGCAGAGTGAACCTCCTCTGCTCCCCACCCAGTAGTAGCCCAGGGCCGGAGAGTAAGACTTGACAGGCTGTGAGGCAGGCGGCAGTGGTGATGGGCAGAGGGTCGCTGATTGCCGCTGATCGCTGATTACTAGTAAAAAAAATATATATATGTCCCCAGATTTCATTTAAAAAATCTGGTCACCTTACCCTGTGAGAGCAGCCTTCTAATTGTATTTGTTCAATTAAGAGTGGCCTTCTAATAGGATTTGGCCTTTTGAGAGATATTTTCTAATAGTAATTGGCCTTTACGCAAGCGTTAACAGGTATCTTAAAGGCACAGTTTCTTGTTGAAAAGTTGTACATGAGCAGTAAGCTCTCTCTTTCCCCACCCCAGCAAAGCTGAGCTCAGCAGCTGCCGCAATAGGTGGAGAGAGAAGATGCCACATATGCATTGTTTAACAGAAAGTGAACACACTTGCTGTATTTCTGTAATGCTGGGTGAGTAGCCAAAGTTTGGTGCATCGAGTAACCTAACCAGGAGGTGGGGAATGTAATCAGCATGGGAGTATTTGACAGACTTCGAGGGGTGCAGAGCAAGCCTACAATTATGACAATTACATTAAATTCATTCTAAAACCCAAACATTTTGTTACTTTAGTGCACGGGTCTCCTAAGCAAAGGCCAGTTTACTGTCCTTCAGGCTTTTGGGGGACCAGACTGTGACCTGTGGGAGCAGAAAATGCCCCAACATCAGTGCTTCATAATTGGTTTTATTGGGAGTAATAGTCCCCTATTGTTGGCATCAATGGAAGAATAGTGCAACATTTATGGTGTTAGTAGGGGTAATGGTACTCCATCATTGGTGTCAGTTGGTGAAATAGCGTCCCAAGGGCCAGATAACTGCAGGCAAAAGGCCACATCCAGCACCCAGGCCGCAGTTTGGAGACCACTGCCTTAGTGCATTCCCTGCATTAAAGTAAAAAAATTGTTTAGGTAACACTGTCGCCCCTCAACCCCCTCCTCATACTTGCCTGAGTCCTCACTCAATCCAGCACCGTGTCTGTCTTTAGCAGCTCTCCCCACTTTCGCAGGATTTGCTGATGCAGCGGGAGACTTTGCTGCCAGTCAAATCCTGTGATGAGGGAGCAGGGCCATGCTGCGCTGTCTGTGTCTTTTGATGGGGGCGGCACAAAAAGGAGTGGTTACTATGGTGGAGTCAGGAGCACCAGCGAAGAGGATCGAGGCCACTATGTGCACTTCCAGGTAAGTATATCATATTTGTTATTTATGTAGCACCCTCTAGCATGGCTAGAGTGCTAAGGATAGGATTTTTGTTAGTGTCTGTAAATTCAGGCTTGGCTGGCAGTGTTTTTCTTAGTCAGGTTTGAGTAACTAAGGTAGGCTGGATGATTCAGCAGCAGCATCTCTGGTGACTCCTCACTGCTTGCTGGAAACTTAAAGAAGCAGTTGGGAGGGGGTCTAGGAGCTGGCTGGAGTGTTCTGAGGGCCCTGACAATCCCCAACAGATGGGGCACCAAAGACCTCACTTTTTGCTATGTAATAGAGATACTCTGGCCCAATTCCAGAGAGATAACCCCATGTCTGCCGGATGACCCAAATTAAATTATATGGTGAAACATGTAGAGAGCAGAGAGACAAACTACATTCTCACCTTCCAAACATTTCTGTGGTTCTAATAACAAAAATTAGCTCAACTCATCAAATAGGAATTTTAGATAATCCACCACAGCTACACTACTAAATGGGCCTGCGGTCCCTGCCTGCAAAGGGCATTCACTTGGATCTGACTGAGATTGTGTTGGATCAAACTGTTAGTGCTTGCTGGTCCTGGGAGATGTACTGTAATTCTACAAGCCAGTCTGTGCTGGAGGTAGAAGAGAAGTGTGTATATACTGGCTGTATATAATTTGTGTTCCTGAAGATTGGTTTGCTAATCAAGTGGGCATCCCATAAGAACCCTTACCCCATCCAAGTTGAATTCCCTTAAATAATAATAATAAAAGGCTGCAAGGGCTGATTCTTGTCTCAAGAGTGAGTGGAAAATGTATGTGCCTGGCTGTGCTGTGGGGGAGATACCCATATTCACCAGCAGCTCCTGCGGGGGTAGCACTACATCTAAGAAGAAACGACTTTAGAATCACTTTAAACAAGATTTTGAAAAATTGCACAGTTCATTTTAACCAGCTAGGGCTTCTTGTCTGTATGGGCCATTTTATACAAAATATGAGCCTTCAAATGTTGAGCAGTAAAATGCAGAGCAGCTTTTCCCAAGCTCTCCAGGACACTCTTCAACATAACAAAACGTTTTTCTAAAGGTGTTCCATACATACATTCCAGACTTTTTTTTACAAGTGCTCCATATAGGTATCCATCTCTCAGGCCCCGTACACACGGCCGAGGTTCTCGCTGAAAATCAGCGAGAACCTCGCTGGAATGCACATTCCAGCGAGGACCTCGGCCGTGTGTACGGTCTCAGCGAGCTTCCCGTCGGGAAGCCCGTCGAGCCGAAATAGAGAGCACGCTCTCTATTTCCTCGACGGCCCGCCTGGAAGAATGGCTGGTTGCCATTCCCGACGGGCGGGTCGCCGAATCCGACGGCCGGGAGAGAACCTCGACGGGCGGAACGATGTGTTCTGCCCGTCGAGGTTCTCTGCCGTGTGTACGGCACCTCAGTCTAGCTCTTTCTGAATACATCCTCCAGGAAGGCAGCTTAGATTAATTTAGGCCTTAGCACAAGCTCCCAGCTAGAGGAAGGCCCAAGAAGAAAATACGTCAGTGACATCCTCCCCCAACAGGAAAGGACTCTTCTAAAAAGTTTCTCCATATATTTATCCCTTTCCCTCAGCCCACACCACTGGACCATACCTTCAGTGATAAGGTAGATAAATATTCATAACTCAAACATTGTTTACCTCTCAGGCTCCATTCACACTTGTGCAACTTGTCATGTGACTTTGGACTTACCTAAGCCCTGGAATGTCCCACTTGGTATACATGCGATGTCTTGATATACAAGTAGCGTCATGTCACAACTGAGTATTAAAGAGAAGAGAGGCGCCTCTAAGTGTAGCAATATGGTTACATTTAATGAGGGTACAACATTTAGCAACATATTGCTACACTAATGCCACGTACACACGATCGGTATTTCTGATGAAAAAAAGTCAGATGGACTTTTTTATCGGAAATTGCGATCGTCGTGTGTGTGGGCCCATTGGACTTTTTTCCATCAGTATTTTTTTTTTCTAAATCAAAGATGTTTATTGAAGAAAAAAAAAAAAAAAAAGCTAAATTTGACACAAAACAAACAAAAGGGGAGAATCACAGCAAATTTACAGCTCATGCTCACAACGTCACAACATTCCAGTAGTGCATATAACAGTTCAAATAAGAAGTACAACCACCTTCTCCATAACATAAAATACATAGATTACGTCATTATTCCGAGGGTACCAGTCCCACAAGAGACCCCCATAGCACCTGAATCCCATATGTACAATGAGTCTAACTCCCCGCCCTCTTTACAGCACAGCCGAATGCCCTCCATCTAACTAAACAATCTGTCTAAGACCAAATCAACGGGGACAGGCAGGGGAATCTAACCACAGGGGACCACATACGTTCAAATTTGCCCGGACAACCCCTATGCTGATAGACATATTTCTCCATTCTTATGGTGGCGCCCATTTGAGTAATCCATTCCTTCAACGTTGGGGGATCAACCGCCTTCCAACGCAGAAGAATTCATCTATGGGCCTGGAATAAAGCTCTCAATATGGCCTGCCTGCTATTGTCGTCCATCGAGATATCATCCTTAATTCCCAAAAGACATGGCTTCGGGTCAATAGGTATGTTAGACAGGTAAACCCTGTTAAGAAGAGCCACGACCCCTGACCAGAACAGATGAAGCTTGGGGCACCGCCACAGCAAATGAATCAGATCTCTGTGGTCCCTTGCACATCTAGTGCAGCTGGAATCTGATCTCACACCCATTTTGAACAGCCTATCGGGCGTGTAATGCACTCTGAGAACTATGTATAGTTGGGACAACCGCTGGGCCACATTCAGGGAGCACAACTGCACTGCCTGAAGCGCCTCCTCCCATTGCTCATCCTCAAATGTCCACGCCCCTCCAAATATATGTTCAAAATCCTGGAGTAAGCGCTAGAAATAAATCCCTTAAACTGAGATACTTCTGCCATAAATTTAAATATCGGTGTGTGCGAAAGAACCCACGGGGCCCCCCCTGCCTGTGCCATCACTGCGTGTTTCAACTGCATGTAATGGAAGAGCATTGATTGTGGAAGGCAGTACCTCTCCCTCAGTACAGGGAAGGGGGGATCAATTCACCCGCCTCAAAGATATGCCCCAGAAGTGTAACACCGTGCCTCCTCCACCGCGCCCCACAGTCCAGTGAGAGCAACTCTCCATAGTACCCATTGTCCCATATCGGGCTATAACCTGTGAACCCCTCCACCTCCTGCAATTGTCTAAGTTTGTTCCAGATTTTTTGCAGCAGCGCATATGTGGGAAGCTTTTTGTTGGAAGATGCATACGCCAAGGCCTCCATACAGTATGTACACTATCGAGGCCAGTGGCATAGCACATCAGGGCCCTAATGGGATCCGACTGCCCCCCCACCACCCTCAAGAACCTGACTCTCCGGCATACCCTGGCGATGTGCTGCGCCTGAGCCGCCAAATAGTAGACCCAAGGATTGGGGAGGGCGAGGCCTCCCGCCGTCTTAGGCTTTTGAAATTGCTCCAGTTTCACCCTAGGGGTTTTAGCCTGCCAAATGAAGGTTCTGAAAAGGGAGTTAATAATTCTGAACATTTTTAGAGGGATAACCATAGGGGTATTGTGTAAGAGGTATAAAAAGTTGGGGCATAAAGATCATTTTAATAAGGTTGACCCTGCCAACCAAGGACATCCTGAGACGAGACCAGATTTTAACTTTATCTCTAATTCTATTTAGTAGCGGTGTCAAATTGAGTGTAAGAAAGTCACATGGTTCAGAGGTAAGCTGGATACCAAGATATTTAAATCCCGTGGATACCGGTACATTGTGAATCATTCGCTCCCCGCCGCCCGGGATATCATCCAACAGTAGAAGCGAGGACTTGGTCCAGTTGATGATTCCATCAGTATTTAGAGATAGAACATGTTTTATTTTTTTCCGATGGGAAAAAGAAACGGATAGGAAATTCCTGTTTGTGCAACTCAGACAGAGAAAAAAACGCATGGTCAGATCAAGTCAACGCGTGCTCAGAAGCATTGAACTGCATTATGCTCGGCTCGTCGTAGTGTTTTACGTCCCGCGTTTTAGACGGTCGGAATTTGGTCTGACTGTGTGTATGCAAGACAGCTTGAACGGAATTCTGATGAAAAATTCCATCGGATTTTAGGCCATCGGAAATGCCGATCGTATGTATGTACGGGCATTAGAGGCACCTCGATTTCTCTTTTTTTCTCCTGTTGGATTTTGCTTCTAATCCCCTTGTGGCGGCTTCCATTTGTGGACGGACAATTTATGGTTACACAACCGATCACATTGCTATAATCTTTTTATATGGACTATAAATTGAAGGACTTATAAATAAATGGTGTGGAACAAATCTTTTGAGTTTCCATTATTTCCTAACAAGGAAATTTGCTTGGTATACAAGTGCTTTGAGGTTACAAGCATGTTTCTGTAACTAATCATGCTCGCAATCCAAGGTTTTACTTGTATTATATAATGTAAACTAAGTGCAGCACTATAAACAGCTTCCTATCTATAAATTATTATATTTGATTATCCAAAATACCAACTACAATGTGCCAGTGCTTTATTTGCTCAGTACATTGCTACAATCATAAGTAAAAGTGCTGTCTGTGTTTCCTCGTGCTTGTAAACTGCAAGTCTCAAAACAGAGAGAGAAAATATTGGAAACTTCTATGCCCTCAAATGTTATTAATGTTTACTAACCTAATATATACAATTATCGTTATCTAAAAAATCTTAGTATATATTAGTGTCCAGAATAGCTCTAAGTAAATATCTTACAATTATGCACAAACATTAGCATGAAAAATTGTTGCAAAGAATAAATTATATACTGGTTACAATATCAAAAATTAAAAACTTTTGGGGTATAAAGTGCTACAGACCTTATTTATGTATGAGGTCCACCAAAAAAGGTGGACCCCGCTGCAATGGGAGTTTTGGCCGACGCAGAAGGGTGTTTCACACAAAAAGATCCACACACATTGTGAAGGGGATTGTACAGCTGGAACATGTTGTGGACAATGTTGTATCCTCTAGTGCAGGGGTGTCAACTGGTGGCCCTCCAGCTGTTGCAAAACTACAAGTCCCATGAGGCATTGCAAGGCTAACAGTTACAAGCATGACTCCCGCAGGCAGAGGCATGATGGGACTTGTAGTTTCGGAACAGCTGGAGGGCCGCCAGTTTGACACCCCTGCTCTAGTGAATTTCTATAGTGTATAGGTAGGTAGCTGTTTATAGTTTTACAATATATAATTTAAGCTTTTACAACACAGGGAGATTTGGCTGAAATTGGATCACTTAGAATCTGGTGCAGCTGTGCATGGTAGCCGATCTACTTCTAACTTCAGAATGTTTATTATGCTTTGACAATAAAACCTGGGAGCTGATTGGTTTCTATGCAGAGTTGCACCAGATTTTGCACAAAACAGTGAGTAAATAATCACTGTAGCACAGAAGTTTATAAATCAACTATACAATTTGTAGTTACTGTGAGAATAACATGTTGTGTGTGTTTATTGTGTTTTTAGCAGTTTGAACGATACAAATAATGCTTTAAAATTGTTATTCTAGTACCGGTACAAGGTGTCGAGCACAAGCCCGCGGGGCCGAATCCAGCCCTCCAGGCCATTTCTTATGGCCCTCGCACCTCTTCTGCAGATGTAAGGGAGAGTGGGAGACTCGACTTCTGATGGCAGGGTGGCTCTTGACATCTAATGTAAGGGAAGGGATGCGCTGGATATCTATCTTACAGATACAACCGGCCCTTTGGAGGACAATTATAATGCTGATGCGGCCACAATGAAATTGAGTTTGACCCCCTGTTCTAGTAGATATCACAATAAGCGCTGCATTTCCACATTTAATTACTATAATTTTATTCTTATTAATATAGCACCTTTTTTTTTTTATAGTTTGTTAGATAAAGAAATGTAGTCAGACCTTGACTCCTTATTATATGTCTTCCAGCTGTCAGTGTAAGAATGGCTATGAAGGAGATGGAACTTTCTGTCAACCCTTAGATGAATGCAAGAAGCAAGAACGAGGTGGTATGTTCAGAAAATGTGAGTTAATATTATCGGACTTGCAAAACAGATATTTTTGTGTTTAGGACTTGAATCCCAAGTGTTGACCTATGAGCCCTGTATCACATGTGATATTACTCTGTCAGGTTTGTTTTACACTGCAAATCCAACGTTTTTTAGAGTTTTTGCAGTGTAGCGTTTTTTAGATTTTTTTTCAATGGATAAAAAATGCTAAAAACCTCTGGCGCGGGCGTTTTTGAGCGTTTTCCGGCGTTTTGCGTTTTTTAGCATTTTTTCCCGCTGAAAAACGGCACTTTGAATGCAAATTTCAGGCCAATAAAACTCCAAAGCTCATTAACACAATCCACATAGCCAAACCCTAACTTCATATCGGTGGCAAATCTGGCCTGGTTCACACTATTGTGGGTGGTTGCGGGTGCAGGATTCGCAGCGATTCCTGCACCCACAACCACCTGCAGTCAAAATGTAACCACTTCCATCCGCGCCTATTCTGGCACTTCTCTCCTTCATGTAAAAATCTTTTCTTTTTTTTTTTTGCTAGAAAATTATTCAGAACCCCCAAAACATTATATATATATTTTTTAGCAGACACCCTAGCAGAATAAAGTGGCAGTCATTGCAACTTTTTATCTCGAACGGTATTTGTGCAATAATTTTTCAAACGCCTTTTTTTTGGAAAATGTTTTTTATGAATTAAAAAATAACAAAACAGTAAAGTTAGCCCAATTTTTTTGTATAATGTGAAAGATGATGTTACGCTGAGTAAATAGATACCTAACTTTTCACGCTTTAAAATTGCACACATTCATGGAATGGCGCCACAATTCGGTACTTAAAAATCTCTATAGGCGACGTTTTAATTTTATTTACAGGTTACCAGTTTTGAGTTACAGAGGAGGTTTAGTGCTAGAATTATTGCTCTCGCTCTAACGCAGGTGGCCATACCCCACGTGTGTGTTTAAACAGCGTTTAAATTGTGAGCGGGGTTGCGTGCACGTTCGCTTCTGAGCACGAGCTACTGGGGAGTTTTACAATTTTTTATATATATTTATTTTACTTTATTTTACATTTTTGTATCACTTTTATTCCTATTACAAGGAATGTGAACATCCCTTGTAATAGGAATAGTGTATGACAGGTCCTCTTTATGGAAAGATGCAGGGTAATTAAGACCCTACATCTCTCCTCCAGGCTGGAAAGCATGAGATCGTAAAAAAGAATTCACAGATCTCATGCTTTCAGCCGCGATTGTGGCTTTGTTTACTTCCGGGTACCCGGTGCGTGACATTCCGAACATCACACCTGGGCCTCCGACGGGTCATAGAGATGACCGATGACCATCTGGTCACCAGAAATCTCTATGCTCTTCGTTCAGCGGCGGCGCCGATTCCGATTAGTTCTTCGGGGCCTCCGATGGCACGGGAGAGCCCAGATGGCAGCGGAAAGGGGGGGATCTCCCGCCACCTGTAAGAACGATCAAGCGGTGGACCTGCCGCTATGATCATTCTTCTGGTGCGCAGAATTGCCGCCTGAAAAAAAGGATATCTGAATGATGCCTGTAGCTGCAGGCATCATTCAGATATCTTCCACTGTAGTCCAGGACATCATATGACGTCTACAGTACGGAAGTGGATATAAAATGCCACGGGTTAATTTTTTTGTTTAATGCACCCCCATGCATCTCAAAAATGCACGTGAGTTTGTGGGTGTGGGTTGAGCAGCAGGGGAAATGTTCACAATGGATTTCCTGACCGCTGTATTTTTAAAATGCTGCAGGAACCTTTTACCTGCACGAAACAACAGGCGCACCAGCCTTCAAATTAATTATCTTGCCATAATTGTGCAAATGCGGGCCGCAAACCCCCAATAGTGTGAACCAGGCCTTGGGTAAAATGTGGCGGTCAAAATACTCAAATATCTTGTTTTTTTTTCCA
>JAJQKJ010000473.1:0-61143 GCA_029574335.1 Rana kukunoris | reverse complement strand
CCAAGTGGGTTTCACAGAGCGTTAGGGTCAATGCAGTGGACTCTGGGTCCTCATCCTGGCTTTCTCCTGTGTGAAGCATGCTGTGGTGTTTCATCACACACTGACCCTTTCCACATCTATGATGGCCTGCAGTAACACAGGCTTGGCTGTAGCAGTGAAGAGTGTCTGTATACTGTGAGGAGCTGTAACAAGCTGTGCTGGCGTTGTATGCAGAATTCTGATGCAATACACACAGTTACACTTCACTATGATCTGTCCTGTGACACAGTTATCTCTGTGCAGGCTGCTGGATACGTTCTTTTACTATTCTGAATCGGCTGCAAAGGCTATGAATGTGGTTTTCAGTAGCACATGGTTGAATGCTCTGAAGAGATAGTTCATACCAAGTCACCTTTCCAGATAGTTTACTCAGTCACAACTCACATGAAAGAAGATCTGGCGATGTTTATTCGTCGTATGATCCGTAGGATGCAAGTTACAACAGATAAAAGAACGATTCTTCCATGCAGGTATAAGAGGAACATACAGGTCACATGAATGTACAGCATAAAATGACTGATACAGAAAAGAAGGGGAGGAGAAAACTCAGCAGCATGGTAACTACGGAATCCCACTAGGGACAAACTAGACAGGCATTAAAGAGACAGTACATAATAATAAAAACAATACCATGTAACATGACACCAATATTCAAGTTATTGTTGGAAAACATCTTTGAGAACCCGGTCTTGCCCCAGGGAACATGTATCAATGGAAACAAGTTTTAAAAGCGGTTGTTTTTTCAGGAGCAGGACTCCTGAAAAATGACCATTTTTAAGACTTTTTTCCCTCGGGCAAGACCCAGGTTCTCAAAGACGTTTTCACAGGCAAACTATAGACACCCAGCAGTACAATATTTAAAGGAATTTTATTTTTATTTTATTTTTTATTTAAAGGGTCACTAAAGGGAAAAAATTGTTTTTGCTGAAGACCTTTTTACAGGGTATAGACCATAAAAGTTAACTGATTCCTTTGAGCAAATGATTAAAAATAGATAAAAATCAATCATATAATGTGCCTCTAGTTTCACTTTAGTTTTTAAACTGGTTTCATGTTTCTGTGAAGTACAGATGACACACAGAACAAAAAACAAACAAATCCAGGCCAATGTTTTGTTTTTTAAAATGAATCTGAGGAGTTTTAGACACACAGCTTAGACCACAGTGAAAAAACTGCCATGGGATGTGTGTGATCAGAGCAGAATTACAACAACTTCAAAGCAAAAACGAACAATGAGACATGAAAACAGCACTGCATTAAGGTAAAGAAGCTATTTAGCTAAAAAAATGTTTTCCTTTAGTGATCCTTTAAGCATCATTAAAATCACTGCTCCAGGACCAGTGATTTTAATAATGTTTAGATAAAAAAATAAAAAAATGAAAAATTCCTTTAAATATTGTACCTGCTGGGTGTTTATATAGTTTGCCTGTGAAAATGTCTTTGAGAACCCGGGTCTTGCCCGAGGGAACATGTATAAATGGAAAAAAGTTTTAAAAAGCAGAACTCCTGAAAAAACTTTTTTTTTTAATTTAACATTATTAAAATCACTGCTCCGGAGCAGTGATTTTAATGATGCTTAAATAAAATAAAAAAATGAAAAATTCCTTAAATATTGTACCTGCTGGGTGTCTATACCTATAACGTCTTTAAAAATAGCACAATCACCTGCCTGCCAGTAAATTAGCAAGAACTGATCGAGCTAAGCTATACAGTGTATAAATATATGTACAACTCCTAGGATGTTGTTGAAGGACTTTTATGCAATTGCCTATATACTTCAGTGTAATTCTCTCCCTGCTAATTTTAATGTCTGTGTGTTATGGGGTCTGCCTCTAGCCCTGGATAATTGGATTACTTTCCCCTTTGTAGAGGCATCTGTAAAACCTGTTTAAACCAGATTCCCATGCTACCAGTAAGGGGACAATGACCTTTCAATGCTAAGTGGCTTGTGAAATACCTTTCCATTGTGTTCTGCAGATGAATAGCCGTGTCAGAGACGAGACGCCTAGCCACCCGACCCCCTGGGGGCTTCTGTCTCAACACACATATTCAGGCTATTCAAGCTTGGGACCAATCTCTGCTCTGTAATTTTCAAGTCCTCATTTGCATGGTTTAAGAGACCTGAGTGAAGACTGCATACTTTACAATGGACCAATAGGAAAGCGGTTGTTTGGGGCGGGATGTTCCAAATCCTGTATAAAGTTTCTGTGTACTTTCAATAAAGTGTGTCCTGTTTACATTCAGCATTAAGCCATGGCTCATGTGTGGATTATTCGGGTGATTCCAGGATATTCCTAGTCATGGAATATTGGTTGATTTCTTTTATGGGAGAAGAAGGGAATGCTTGAACGGGATATGTTCTACTACCGTCACAACGGTTGGCAGCAGCAGGATTTCCCTTCTACTTTCCTTTACACCAGGATTCCAAGCAGACACTGGGAACAGTGAATGGAAGACTGGTACACCCGGCTTAAAAGAAATACACTGAAAGAACTAATGGAAGTTTGTGGAAGGATTGCTAGCAACAAAACCGAGCGTGTCATCAATAGCAGAATTAATGGAGCTAGACCAGGAGAACTCAGTTGCAGCAAGGCCAGCAGTACAAGAGATGGAGACACCAGTGATTCAGGATGAGAATCACCAGCCAACAAGCTAATAAGAGAGAAATTAGCATGGTTCGGTCCGAACCCAATGGCGGATGTGGTGCTGAAAGTGATGACCCTGTTAGCGGAGGAGGCTAAACAAATAAGAGACGCAGAGCTACAGTTAAAACTGGCAGCAGTCCAACAAGCAGCCGCACATTCTCCAAACAGTGAGTACAGCACAGCAGACACAAGGAAGATTCCGTTTAGTGCTTTTGAAGCTTTTGATGAGAAAGAACGAGAGCGGCAACATGAGCTGAGAATTGCAGAAATACGACGATCGGTGACAACGCCTAAAGAAGCAGCACCAAATGAAAGAACGAGGAGAGGTACAGATACCAGTAACCATGGAAGAGGAATTCAGAAGAAGGTTACAAGAGATGCGGATACAGCACACAGGACCAGAATCAAGGAGGTCCTGCTGGGATGGGCGGATGTGATTCGGTGCCAACTCTGGAAGGAAGCGCTAGCTCTCGAGCAGCAACACCAAGGAGAGGTCCTGCCCTACACCTATGCAAGGTACTGGCCGCAGTATACGTACGAATGCCGTTGTTGGGGGAACAACCGAAGCAGGAGTGGATAGCGGAATTAAACAGGCTGATCCGGCAGAGATGCAGCTGGATGAGAGCTACAGAGCCCTCCGGTGGTATGTAGCCCACGAGTGCCCATGGTCAGCGGATGACAGCCCCACAGAAGGCTATGACTATGATGGCCTGGGATTGTTGTATTGGAGGATGTCCAGTGATCCCGACTTTGGGGATGATCGGGAGTGGCGCTTGGAGGACATAATGGAGCACAGAGAGAAAAAATTGAATATCTCGGAAGCGCACTGGCTACAGGAAGATTTGGAATTTCTGGCCGCTCGGGAATGGGACCTGGAGATCGCCTACAAACAGCTGCTAGACTCTGCTCAGCACCAGGGCCGGGCTCCCTTTGCCTGGACTATCAGGAAATACCAGTGGACAATGCTGAAATCCTGGCTGAAGAATCGTCCATGTGGCAGGGTAACAGTGTGCTTTTCCAACCTGCCCCTGCAGCTATGGACCAGGAGGTTATATGGCAGATGCAGCAAGTGCCGACTGACCTTGATGATCCCTTCTGCATGGGACGATCTTGAATGGAGGAATGTGACTATCCAGCAGTATGCCAGTGAATCGGCAGTGGAAAATCTGGAGATTGCCATCCCAAAGCTGAAGTTCTGACTGCAGGGTCGAGCTCTGCTAACCTCTGCTCAGTACCTAGAGCATCTTCTGGGTTACATGGACAGGAGATGGTGAACCTCTATCCCCAGACACCAGTTGCAGAGACAGGGGATTTAATAGATTTTTCTGCTGAAGAAAAACAACCTGATGGCCTCCAGCAGAAGAGCTGGGATCAGGGCCAAACGTCACTGTGCTCTGCCCAGCACCAAGAGCAGTATTTGTGGAGTTACACGGAACTTCCTCCAGCTATAGCGCTGGTCACCGGACAGAGGGTTCAAGACCTCTGCCCCACCCCTGTGGCAGTTTCGGAGGCTCAGGTGAGAAGAAGGCGATCACTCCCCAGCCACAGATTACAGAATGTATGGACTATTCAGAGGATGTTATGGATTATGCACCCCCAGCAGAAGTGCTGGAAACAGGGCAGAGTGCCAGCCATCTCTGCCCAGCACCGGGACCAACTGTGGAGTTCCAGGGAGCCGGGGCGGTTGGCCCCCCTCCCAAGCTACCAGCTGAGGTAGTAAAGCTCTTACTCCCAGCGGAATCACTGGCAGCTTGAGCGGATATCGGTGGATGGGATTGTGGTCTCCACTCACAGCAACCCAGCGGAAGAGCTGGCAACAGAGCAGAGTGCCCCGGGCCTCTGCTGTCACCTAACAGATGTATATATATATACTCTACACACTGTATATTAAGCTAAACTGACTAGCCTGCCTGCTCTATCTAGCTATATAAAAAGACTATCTCTCTGTATCTCTGACTGATCTCAGTTCAGCGCTGGAACACACTACACGAGGCCGCCCAGCAGGCGGCCTTATATAGTGTGGGGCGTGTGCTAAAGCTCTGAGCCATAATTGGCCAAAGCCACATTGGCCACACCGTTTTTTTGCGCGCTGTGATTGGCCAAGCATGCAGGGTCATAGTGCATGTTTGGCCAATCATCAGTGCGCAATGCCGCAGTGAATTATGGGCCATTGCGCGTCACTCAAATTTGGCGCGAATGACCCGTTTGTTCGAAATTCGTTGAACGTACGAACAGACAATGTTCGAGTCGAACATACGTTCGAATCTAACACGGAGCTCATCCCTAGTCAGAATGGATTACTTCAGTCTTGGGTGACATTGATGTATAAATAATATAGAGTAGCTTGCGCGCTACTAAAGGATGCTCCCAAAAATGAAGTGAAAATAGATGCAGCAAAATCTAAAAGTTTAAATCAGGGGTGTCAAACTCAAATACACAGTGGGCCAAAATGTAAAACTTGAACAAAGTCGCGGCCAGCATTGAACAAATGAACCTTTTAACATGGACCCAACCAAGATTTGCTTTCACATTGAATATGGAACAAGCATATTCATTTATTAAATAAGATTTAAATAATAAATTTTTTAAAATAAAATAACAATAATAAAATCAATCAACTATTCAAGCCCATGTCTTGGAGTAGCAAAAAAAAGTGCATAAAGAAAACGTTAATTATTGCTCAGTTTGCTGCACACTGATCTAATCTGATGTGCCCAAGCCAGATACCTGGCATCTCTTCTTGGATGATAGTTCATCAATGTCTGGGCTCAGGCTTTGAGCTGAGGAAATCCTCAGTATCGAGCGAAGGTGTTCATCAGTCAGACGTCTCCTGTGATATGTTTTGGTCATCTTCATCGAGGAGAAAAGTTGCTCACATAGATAAGTGCTGCCGAACATGGAGAGCATCTGAGCAGCTTGGGTGCGGAGGCATTGTGTCAGGGAAGAACTGTGGAAACTGTGCGGCGCCCACAGCATCATACTTTGACTTCAGCGTGTCATTACACTGGAGTTCAATTAGCTCCATTTGGAGGTTGGTTGGTGCGTTTTCCACATTAACTGCGAAGGGATTACTGAGCAGTTCAAACCTACATTTCTGGACATCAAAGTCAGCAAATCGCTGGCTAAACTCAGCGCCGAGTACACTGAGTTTTTCAGCAAACTGTGCGCATGGGAACAAGTTGGTAAAGAACTGCGTTTCATGGTTTGGCAGCAGGGAAAATGGCCAAGGTTTCCTTGCAGCATCTGATTCTCCCACAGCCACAGTTTAGTTTTAAAAGCCCTCACTGCAGCATACATGTCTGTGATGATGCGCCCCCGCCCCTGAAGCTGCAGGTTCAGCGCATTGAGATGGCTCGAGATGTCACACAGAAAGGCCAGCTCACACAGAAACTTTTTCTCCCGAAGCTCTGCTGTGTCCTTCCCTTTGCTTTCCAGAAACTGACATATTTCCTCATGCAGCTCGAAACACCTATTCAGTACTTTTCCTCGGCTTAACCATCTCACCTCTGTGTGACACGGCACGTCTGAATACGCCGAACCACACTACCCTCCAGAAAAGACTTAAACTGGCGGTGATTCAGACCTTTGGCTCTTATAAAGTTAACTACTTGTGTTACTGGGTCATAACATGTTCCATCTTTAGGGCTTTGCCACACAGTGATTCCTGATGTATGATGCAGTGATAAACAGTTAGTTCACCTGCACAGTTCTCTTCCTGCATCTTCTCCCGGACCCTGCCCACCAGTCCACTTGTTTTACCGCACATCGCTGGCGCACCATCTGTCGATAATCCCACGAGTTTATCCCACGACAGCTTTATTTCAGTTACGAATTTGGAAACCTTCTCAAAGTATGTCCTTTCCTGCATGGGTTGAATTGCAATTGTTTGAAAACCCATATAGCTCCAGTTGGAACACAATATTTGAGTCCAGCGTCCAGTGGATGTGATTGAAAGCAGAGGAGAATGTAACATATGGGTGTTCCCTCTTTTCCACAGCAAGGGAGAATGTAACAAAATCTTTTGTGCGATTTGGTATGTGGGAGGTGATAGAAGATCACAGGCGATGAGCTAGGGTGTTTTTCTCTGGGGCTACTAGAAAAGTGCTTGCTTTTTTGAAACATAGCCTTTTACAGAGCCTCACTTTGTGGTGTGGCTTTTTTGAATTTATTTCATTGTGTTGTGAAACTCATTTCATCTTTCATCTCATTGTCATGGTGGGGTTGTTATAGTGTCGTTCTTGTTGTTGTTCACTTGTGTAGAAGGGTGTGTCGAATAGTTGGTCTGTCTATTTGACATATGACAAACAGGTCTGTTTTACCTGTGAGAAAATTCTGGTCTGTTTGTTTTTGCCAATTTTGGGAAGGGTTTTCCATGTCCACAGTTGTGGAATTGGTATGGGGTGACTTTGTGACAGTGTAGGAGGGCTATTTTGTGGAGGGAGGGTAAGGGACGGGCGTATGAATTTTAGTATTGAAGAACGGATGGCGTTTGGGGGTGTGTGTGAGTGATGAATAAGCTGTTATAAGGGAGGGAGTGAGAGTTGTGATTTGGTATAAGCCTAGAATGGCCTAGGTATAATGCGGAATTTGGGGGCCAAGGGAATGTGGGGTATAAGTGGGACTGGTAATTTTGTGCCAGTATTGGATTTGAGGGTTGTGATGTAAATAGTTGTTAAGTGTAAGTTTGTAAATAAATAATTGGAATTGATTGTAAAAAAATAAAAAAGGAATAAATAGAAACGTGAAAGGTAAAACAAACGTGCACGTCACGATGGTAGTCTACGCATTACGACACTGTCACATGTCTTCATCTGGGATAAATACAAATGTCGGCAAGTACATACTGCAAAGAGTGGTATGTATTACAGACTCTAGAGCGATTTTACATGGACACAGATGATCCTGGAGTGGATATCAAGGTTTTTTTTTTTTTTTTATTTAACAAAGAGGTGTTTATTGAAAATATACAAAAAGAACAAACAGCACAACTTTCCAATGCACAGACAGATGTTGGATCCATTGAAACATAACAGCAAACTTGTATAGACATTAGCCCCTCTCTTCGCCGCAGCCATCATCCTCCCCCTCGATCCGATATATACATGCCAACCTGCCACAGGACGTGTCGATGCAACTCACATTCCTTCATGACATGGGAATAGAACGGGAAGCTAAAGCAAACAGCTTATAACAAAACTTACTATAAATGTATAAAAAAGAGGCAGCAGACGACTCAATTGGATAATAATGGCCGCGGATGTTTATTATTGGTTTAAATAGATAGTTAAATATTAAATAATTAAATATAAATAAATAATTTAATATAACAAATCAGTAACTGGTGGGTAACTAACGATAATTTAAGATACATTTTAAATATAAATAAACTTCAGCAAACCTAACCACTACGGCTCAGGCTGCAAATGACAATATTACCCACAAGGCAGGTGTTTAAAAACCACCAGCCATAACACCCCACTACGTGGCCAAATCCACACAAGAGCCTAAGTCTGCGTTAAGAATATCCAGCCCAATGTCGGACAAATGGACACCATCTGATCTATAAAGACCCGCATACCCCCCTTCTAATTCTGTGTGATGGAATGAAAACATCCCCAGGTCAAAAAGCAATTTTGACACTGCCCTGTTGATCCTTTTTCTGATTTTTTCAAACGGGCGTCTGAACGGAGGAGACAACCAAACCAAACGTTGCACTATTTCTGAAAAAACTATTTTTGCTTGAGGAAAAATCGTTGAAACTTAAGAAGATCATCCCTAATGCTAAAGATAATGTCTAAAGTTTTCCGCTGCCCAACATCGTTACCCCCAAGGTGAATGATTAAGACATCAGGGGGGGAAAGAAAGAAAGAGCCTAGACAATTCAGAATTGAGGTTAGACCATAACATGCCCCTTTTTCCACTCCAAAAAACGTTAAACTTATTTGTATCTAAACCTAAGTTGACTGAGTAGGATTTTCTGCGCTCTTTGATGGGCCCAATAAACGTAAGAATGCCCGATGATCCAGACAATTCGTACATGCCCTGAAATGATCAAAGAGAGAGATTAGGACGAACATACAATAAATAACTGTTAGATTTCCATCTACCAATTTGCTTAATCATGTTAACATCTTAGGCCTCGTACACACGATCGGACATATCCGATGAAAACGGTCCGCGACCATTTCCATCGGATATGTCCGATCGGGAGTTTGATCCGATGGCGTGTACACACCATCGGATCAAATTCCCCGCCGCCGGACGGCGCGGTGACGTGGCGGTGACACGGCGTGACGTTGACGCCGCCACGTCACCGCCATGTCACCGCACCAGAAGTTAAACACTTCCGCGCATGCGCCGAATCCATTCGGCGGCGGCGCGGCGGCGGTGGGGGACGACATGTCTGCTGGTAAGTGTACTAACCAGCAGACATGTCGGGCGGGCAGATTCCCCCCGGATAGATTTCAAAGCATGCTTTGAAATCTGTCGGGTGGAGAAATCTGTCCGCTAGCCCATACACACGAGCGGAGATGTCTGCTGAAACGGTCCATCGGACCGTTTTCAGCGGACATATCCCCTCGTGTGTACGAGGCCTAACCCTAACCACTTCAGGCCCGCGCTACCCGTCGGATGAAGGCAACAGCGCGGGCCTAAATATCCAACATGCCGTCATTTGACGGCATGTCATTCAGGGTGTTCCCAGCGCGCGCTGTAGAGCGCGCTGCGGGGAAGCCCTGTGTTGTCCGTGTCCCTTGGACACGGCCAATCATAGATCGCGGCGAACGGCCAATCAGAGTGGCCGTTTGCGATGCGATCTGTGGCGAATGAGAGATAATCTCTCATAGATCATCTCTCATTGCCGTTTTACACAGAGACAGCGTCCTGTCTCTGGGGAGGAGGAGCCCGATCTGTGTTCCTTCCTACATAGGGACACAGATCGGTCACCCCCCAGTCACCCCCCCCTCCCCCCACAGTTAGAACACAGCTATCATACACGTTTAACCCCTTCCTCACCCCCTAGTGTTAACCCCTTCAATGCCAGTCACATTTATACTGTAATTAGTGCATATTTATAGCACTGATCGCAGTATAAATGTGAATGGCGCCAAAAATGTGTCAAAAGTGTTCGATGTGTCCGCCATAACGTCGCAGTACCAATAAAAATCGCAGATCGCCGCCATTTCTAGTAAAGAAAAATAATAAAAAATAATAATTATCTCCCCTATTTTGTAAGCGCTATAACTTTTGCGCAAACCAGTCGCTTATTGCGAATTTTTTTTTTTTTTTTACCAAAAATTTGTAGAACAATACGTATCGCCCTAAACTGAGAAAAAAAATGTGTTTTTTTTTTAATTGGGATATTTATTATAGCAACAAGTAAAAAATATTGTATTTTTCTTCAAAATTTTCGCTCTTTTTTGTTTATAGCGCAAAAAATAAAAATCGCACAGGCGATCAAATACCACCAAAAGAAAGCTCTATTTGTCGGGAAAAAAGGACGTAAATTTTGTTTAGGAGCCACATCGCACGACTGCGCAATTGTCAGTTAAAGCGACGCAGTGCCGGAAGCTGAAATTTTACCTGGGCAGGAGGGGGGTGTAAGTGCCCAGTATGCAAGTGGCTAATCTGGCGGCCTCTGTAGCAGCTCCTATTCTGAACGAGTGGGAAGTGATGCGGGCTTGCTCCAGATTCAAAAACTTCAGACATTTTTTTAAAACACTTGCAAACTGGAATTTTGTCAATGGCCGGCCGGATTCATGAATGAAAAATTTTGAACCCCCTGCGGGCCTGATTGAAGAGAACTTTTTTCTAACTGAACCGGGCACATGAAGGAACTGTCCCAAGCTTCTAAGTGTAACCAAGAACCTTTCCCAAACTGATCCATTTTTGATTTACCTACAAAAATTTGTATAGCCCCTTCCGTGAAAACAATATCCTCCCGATTGATGGCGATTAGCTCGGAGACCCTGAGTGCTGCAAAAAACATTACTGAAAAAAAGGACAGATTCAAAAGTTGAGAAACAAACCTTACCGGTGGCTAAACATAGATCACCCAAAATGTTGGGAGTGATGGGCTTACGAGCGTCAACCGCAAAGTGATCTCTTTTGTAACCTTTCAAGGCCTGTTTTACAGAAAAATAATTCGTAAAGGAAGGAAGGCTGTTTAAATTTTAGAAAAAATGAAATCCC
Source organism: Rana kukunoris (assembly GCA_029574335.1). Lineage (NCBI taxonomy): Eukaryota > Metazoa > Chordata > Amphibia > Anura > Ranidae > Rana > Rana kukunoris. The sequence continues at coordinate 50,269 of JAJQKJ010000473.1, read as the reverse complement.
CGACATAGTCTTTTGTACATAGGACCAAGAATGTTGTTTAGCAAAAAGAAAGCTTAAAAACGCAACGCTCTTTCTTCTGAAAATACATTAACTGGTTCTTGAATAATATTTAAAAAACTTAAGTACAACAACCAGGCGGATTGATATCCCGCCCAGGTTGAGGGAGCCACCGAGTTACAGATGTACTGAGAAATAGGCCTTACACCAGGTCCCATAGCGAAGGTGGACATGACAGTCCCACCTTGTCCGCTTCTGGAAACAATTGGAAAAACCGTTCCACCTGCGAACGAGACAAAGAATCCGCCAAGTCATTGTCCTTCCCTGCTATATGTACTGCTTTTAACCAAACATTAAGGCTTAAACATTTAAAAACCAAATATCTTAACAGGACAATGACTGGCGGAGACTTAGAAGTCAAACAATTGATGGCATACATCACACCTTTATTGTCTGTGCGAATTATTATTCTTTTGTTCTGGAAGAACGACCCCCAAATTTCAAGAGCTACTATAATGGGGAAAAGTTCTAACAAAACAATATTTTTTAAATAACCCTTCCTCTGCCATGCAGGACACCAGTGATCCGCGCACCAGTGGGTTTGCCAAATTGCGGCAAAACCCAATGAACCTGCTGCATCTGTAAAGAGAAGAAAATCTTTATCCAAGACAAATTTCTCCTGCCACACCGTCCTACCATTAAAATGGGAGAGAAACTGCATCCAAACTAGCAGATCCTCCTTTATGTCTTGAGAAATGCGGACATGTGAAAAGGGGGATTTTAAGCCGGAGATGGATAAATAAAGCCTTCTTGAAAAAACTTTACCAACTGGCATGATCCTTGTGGCAAAAGCCAGCAGACCTAAAAGGGACTGAATTTCTTTTAAAAGGGCCTTTTTTTTTTGCGTATTATAGATAAAATAAGGTATTTTATTTTCTCTAATTTCAATTCTGGCAACCTGAATTCCATTAATTCTGTATCGATAACTATACCTAAGAATTCTAAACATGTGGAAGGAAAGACTGTCTTGTCAGCCGACAAAGGGACACCAAAGTGGAAACATATTTTAAAAAACAAATCTAGCAAATGGGAGCACTCTGAGCTAATTGGGGGCCAAAAAATAAAAAGTCATCAGGTAGTGTATAAGGAAAGTAGAGCCGGCTTCAAAAAGGACCACCCACTCTAAAAAAGACAAAAAGGATTCAAAATAAAAACAAGATAAGGAACAGCCCATGGGCAAACATTTATCAAAATAAAAATACTGTAGTTGTTAAAGGAAAAACCAAGGGATTAAACATGCTGGATTGATGGGGAGAAGGCGAAAAGCTGATTTGATGTCTGCCTTTGCCAAAAAGAACCTTTCCCAAGGAGTCTCAATTTCTTAAGAGCATCCTCAAACGTAGCATAAGACACAGAAGATAGGCTATCTTCTATCTCATCGTTGAGAGAATGGCCCTTAGGAAAGGACAAATGATGGATTAGCCTAAACAATTTTTTCTCTTTTTTAGGAACAATACCAAGGGGGGAAATCCTGAAGTTATTGAAAGGAGGGGAGGAAAAAGGACCTTCCACCCTGCTTCCAAAATCTCAAGATTAATTAATCTCAAGATTTTTCCAAGACTACAGTATATCTGGAAATTCGCTGATTTAAGATTAACATTATCACCAACAGCCCTTACCAGAAAAAATAGGCAACAAAAAAACGTCCCTAAAACCTTCAATGATGAGGAGTATGTGACATCATCGATTTGGATAAGCCTTGAGCCATGGATTTTTTGAAAGCATCACCGGCGTGACTGCTTTTTGAAAAAATACCTGACTGCTGATTTTGCTGCTGCCAACTTCTTGAAACATTTTGAAACCGGATGAGAGGCAGCACAGAATGCGCATTCATGCCTATATTTACAGGAGTTTGGCCACCTACACTGGCTGTCATTAAAATTAAAGCAGATGCCTTTCCTGTAACTAGGGGTGCTGGCTGCCTGCTGGCTAGAGCTAGGTTTGTTAAAGACTGGCCTTTGAGGCAGAAAAAGGTTTAGCCAAAGGCCCACATCCTTGACTCCCCATTTTAAGGAGGGGTGCACGGATAACTTTTGACGAAAAGCCTCATCATATTTAAACCATGCAACCCCCCCAAAGTTCTGAAAGGCTTCAATGATGATATCTAAGTGTTGGAACAAACCAGGGCTTTTTTCAGGAAATTTTTCACAGAATACTCCTGAAAACATACAAAAAGCCTGTAACCAGTTGTTAAAAGACTTTTGCACTGGCCTGCGTCTTTCTTCCTCCTCTTTTTTGTCCGCTTTTGCAATGAAATCCCTGGATGAAGGCAATAAGGATAATAAATCCACAAACTCGCCTCGCCAGATTTTTTCCTTAACCGAAGTGGACAAATGAAAACCTAAAGGGTTAATTTCACACGGCATAGGCTCTTTAAGGCAGGTTTCTGACAAATTCTGTGTCCGAGCAGCTATATAACCTGAGGTTTGTGAAGTTGATAAATTGTGAGAAATCTGGTCGCAATTGGCTAAATTGCCACTAGATTGCGACCACACATTAACAGCAGATCCCTCATTACCAGAAACAGACACATTAGCTTGTGGATTAGAATGTAAATCTTTAGCTAACTTAGACAACAACTCAGCAATATTAGCCAATAAAATGCCAGAAGAATCAGTCAAACCTTGAGGCTGGGAAGTGACTGAAACTGTAGGTGACTGGGCCTTCTCTATTCTCTAACAGAGGCACTACAGGTGACAGGATGTCAAAACTGTCAGTGTTATCTGACCTGGATGCAGCTGTTTCCCTGTGATGAGAAGAAGGCTGTTCTTGCTGTGATGAAGCCCTGACTTCTGATGCTCCTCTCGAGATGATCCTCCATCAAAACCTCCTCTGGCCGCCCTTGCATCGCTGCTCACAGAAGACTCTTGATACCTGCTGTGAGAAAAGAAAACATCGCCTGCCAAGCTATGTCTAGAGCCTCCATCTTTACCGCCCTTAGAGCCGCCTCTAGCTCCGCCTCTAGCTCCGCCCCTTTTACCGCCTCTCTTCTGTGTAAAACGGTCCTGAGAAGGACCCGCTCTTGTGGCTTGTGATGTGCGGGGAGGTGTGGCTTGTGATGTGCGGGGAGGTGAGTATTCTTGGCACGGAGTGCGCCTCCTCTTAGCAGACTCCATGACGCGGACGGGGGAGGTGCTGACACTGCGCCGACGACCCGGAGTTTCCCTTGTCCCGGCTTCCTCTTCCTGTGCCACGGGTTCCCTGACACCAGCGAGAAGACGCTCCACCACCGCAGATGAGGGACCCGGAGCCCCGTCGACTGTTGCGGCTCCCACCGGAGCCTCTTGACCCGTCGCTCGAGGTAGGCTGAGGCAGTGACGAATCCAGGAATCCCCGCCGTCTTCTCCAGCCCCGTCTAACAGCTGACGGATTAGGCTCATCTTCTGCCCCAGGGGATGCTGTTTGTTCAGGGAGATGACTCGAGAACACCACAGCTATTCAGTCCACTGAGGTGGCTGAGCCTCACAGCTGCGGGATCTCCTTATATACCCTATTTAGGCAGGCTTTTACAGCTCCCAGGTGAAGAACACCTGTGAAACTGGAATTAACCAGTTTTCTTGAGCGGCCCTCACCAGGTCACACAGAGGTCACCTGGCCAAGCTTCCTTCAGACCAGCCAGCCCGCCAAAATATCTGATAGTTCCAGGGCACCAAAAGGGGGGCCCTGGAGACCGTCCTCCCGCCACCTTCCCATGATAAAAAGGGGGGGCTAGAGGCTGCCATTCCCCCTTTTTATTTCATTAGTATTACACCCGTTTACAGGCACCTTAGAAGAGGATTTACAGGGTTAGACTCATGTATTGGATGATGTAATTATTGTTTTATTTTGTAAAACATCAATAAATTTATCTTTAAAAAAAAAAAGTTGCTGTCATTTCACATGCATCTAATGAGTTGATTGGCTACCATGCACAGTTGCACCAGATCTTGCACTCTCCAGTTTTAGTAAATCAACCCCTATATGTTCCTTTCAACCTCCACACACTTGATCATTTTTTTCCCCTATACAGTATATGTTAACAAAAATTAATTGCAATTTTATGTAATTCAGGATTTCCATAATTATATAAAGTGTCTGAAGTATTTGTTTCTCTTTTCTGGAGATCAAAAAAGGGAAAAATCAAAGTAATCTAATTTCCAGTATCAGATGTATTCATCATAAAATTATCCCATGTGCTTGTCTGTGTCAGGAACTGACAGTCCCGTATGTAGAACTCTTATCACAAGTCTGTTACATTCCTTTAATACTGCTTTTTTTCTGGCAAAATGTAAGATGTTAAATCTTCATTAAATTATGACATTATTTGAACTTGAATTTGTATGATTAAAGTGTCCAAATTAGTGGAACATATTATAGTAAATGAAATAACACATTAAGTAAATACAATTGATTCAGGCTTTTAACCACTTAAAGACCAAGGCTGTTTCCCAGACTCTGTGTTTAAAACTGTTTTTTTTTTTTTGCTAGAAAATTACTTAAACATTATATATATATATATATTTTCTAACACCCTAGAGAATAAAATGGCGGTCATTGCAATACTTTGTCACACCGTATTTGCACAGCGGTCTTACAAGCGCACTTTTTTTGGGAAAAATTACTTTTTTGAATTAAAAAATAAGACACCAGTGAAGTTAGCCCATTTTTGTTATATTGTGAAAGATAATGTTACGACGAGTAAACATCCCTTGTAGTATAAAAAAGGCATGACAGGTCCTTTTAAATATGATATCTATGGTCAAAAAGACCTCAGAATAAATGTAATTTGAAAAATGACAATAAATAAAGGACCTTTAAGACTCATGGGCGGAAGTGACGTTTATATGTCACTTCCACCCTGCTATGGTATGGAGATGGGTGGGGGCCATCTTGCCCTCACTCGTATCCATGCCACGGAGGAGAACGACACGATCACCTCTGCCACTACCAACGGCTCTGGTAACGGCTCTGGCGGCAGAGGGCGTGGGAGTTCGGCGGGAGGGCTTCTGCTAGTGGCCTCTTCCGCGGCCACTAGCAGTGATCTTGCGGCAAATCCACCACGGATACCACCATTATCGTTTACAGAACTGGCCACGGAAAATATGGATATCTCGGTTGTGGCAGCAGATGCTGCCGTTACTGAGATATCCATCTTTAAAGTGCCGACGTATATGTACGTGAGCCGGTCCTAAAAGTAAAGTATAAGGTCATTTATTTAAAAAAATAGCAGCAGTTGTTTTTTTTTTATATAAAAAAAAGGCTATTTTTATTTTTGCTAGGAACAGTCAAGGGCTTTTGTCAACAGCTTAGTTTTTTTCAAAATTCTAGCTCCCCTTTGTACCAATATATAGCATTAATGTACTTTTTTTGCAGAAGAAAAATAAAACTTTCTATTTGTCTTACACTGGTCTGTACCTTAGAATCAGTGTCCCTTGTATAATAACAATTCTCCATTTCTTCCTGTACGGCTCTTAGGACTTTAAAACTGTCCAGACCAGACACAGGAAGCAGTGCTCAGCTGACCTCATTAAGAATCCTTCCACACTTCGCGACTTTGACACAACTCTGATGTGACTTTGACGTGACTTGAAGCAATGCCTGTGTAATCTTGAGGTCTATGGACCTCAAGTCAGATCAAATGGGACCAAAGTAGTACAAGGACTACTTTGAAGTCGCACAGCTATGAATGTACTCATTGGAAATCATGTGGCAAGACTTGTCATGCGACTTTGCAGTCTCAAGTCACAGGAGAAGTCGCACAAGTGTGAAAGGGGCCTAAACTAAACACCACCCTGTACCTGCCATCCCCCTCCAGGAGATGGATCCCACCCACCTCTGCAGGTGGTTTTTCAATGCAATCAACAATCACTGTTCTCACTAAATACATAATCAGTAGGGATGCACCGAAATGGAAATTTCAGAACCGAAACAAAACCGAAATAAAAAAAAAATACAGTCCGAAACCGAAACCGAAAATGATGTATCTTTGTTTTTCCCCATTTCATTTTTTTTTCAATGATTGTATGTATTACATGAGACATTTAATTAGCTTCATTGCGCCGGGCTACGTGAATCTGGCCCTAGGTGCTTGCAGTCAGGGTAGGCAGCTGAGGCAGATTGATGGACACACTAGCGGCAATTGTATGGGCACAGTGGTGGCACTTGATGGGCACACTGGCAGTCAATTGATGGGACAAACTGGCAGTGGCAAAAATAATTGATGGTTACAGTGGCTGCGTTTGATAGACACAGTGGCTAGAGTTGATGGCACGCCACAGTGGCTGCATGTGATGACACAGTGGCTGCATGTGATGACACAGTGGCATGCGTTTGATGGGCACAGTGGCCACTGAACGTGTGTAGGCACAGTGGCTGCATGTGATGGCACAGTGGCGGGCTGTGTGTTGGCACAGTGGCTGTATGTGATGGCACAGTGAGGCTGCAATTAATGTTTTTTTTTTTGGTAGTTAGTTAGATAAAGCAAGCATGGCTCAATAACACAAAATTTTTTTTTAAAAAAAACGTTTGTGTGTTATTGAGCCATGCTTGCCTTATCTGACTACCAAAACAAATATCAATTGCAGGCTCACTGTGAAAATGGCAGATTTTTTTGTACATAGTCACTCACCCTTGTTAACCATTGTGCCTGTGCCTCCACCTGCGTCTCCCCCCCCCCCCCCCCATTAAGCCATTTAAACAGATCGTCTAACTCCTAACAGGTCCCAACAGAGTTTGTTCACATGGTCACTTAGTACTGTAGTACTGCATTGCTTACTTTTTACTTAGTTGTGTTCCTCTTAGGCAGGCAGTGTGTGGATGTCTGACGATCAGACACAGCTCCCTGCGCGCTCCGAGTCCTCCCTGCCAAGGCCTGTGACGTCACGCGGCTCGCGCCGCTGGATTAACCCAAGAGACTCCCCCATGGGGGGAGTCCAAACTACACAGGTCTTGCTAGGAGCCGTAGGACAAGGTGGAGCGCGAGCAGCAGTCGGCACACAGTTAGTACAGCGCCACTGTCGCTGCTCGCGCTATGTGCAGGTCATGGCGGACAGCAACATATTGATATAAACATTGCCTCTCCCCCTCCGTGGAAAACATGGTATCACCCAATTCACCCAGCTTTATTATCGGCATTTTGTCTTTGTTTCGGCAGGGACTCAAAAACGCTATTTTCAGGCCGATATGTATCGGCCACCAATAATCGGTGCATCCCTAATAATCAGTGCTTTTTTTCCCATGTTTGATCTATGTCAAGTACAGCAGTGGCAGGCCTAATCATAACCTTTAGCACGAGGGATTGATTTTTTATGTCAGTACATCAGAATTAATAAATTTTCAGATATATACCATAGTTTGTGAATTAAATAATATACACGGATTTGGTTTATTTTCACCAAAGAGATGTCACAGATAAAATGTTGGGTAGAATTTATGAATAATCAACAAATACACGTATTTTTTCTAAATTTTCTGTCTTTTTTCATTTATTTATCAAAAAAAAAAAAAAAAACAGTGGTAATTAACCACTCTCTGACCACCGCACGCACATTTGCGTTGACAGAATGGCATGGACAGGCAAATTAGCATACATGTACGTCGCCTTTTAATTTGACGCCCATGAGACCTGCGGACTCGATGTCCGCCGGTGTGCCGAGATCATGTCACAGAGCTGCAGAACGTGGGGGATGCCTGTGTAAACAAGGCATCTCCCTGTTCTGCTTAGTGACACAACACTGATCTTCTGCTCCCTGTAATTGGGAGCAGTGATCAGTGTTGTGTCACATGTAGCCCAGCCCCCACACAGTTAGAATCACTCCCTAGGACACACTTAACCCCTTCCTCACCCCCTAATGATTAACCTCTTCCCTGTCAGTGTCATTTGCACAGTAATCAGTGCATTTTTATAGAACTGATCGCTGTATAAATGACAATGGTCCCAAAATAGCATCAAAAGTGTCTGATGTGTTTGTCATAATGTCACAGTCATAATAAAAATCGCTAATCACCGTCATTACTAGTAAAACAAAAAAAAATGACATAAAACTATCCCCTATTTTGTAGACACTATGGCCCAGATTCACAGAGCAATTACGCCTGTCTAACTGGTGTTAGACAGGAGTAATTTCAAATTTTGCGCGCCGTATCACTAGTTTGAATCCTCAAACCATGATACGGCGGCTTCGGGCTTCGATCCGAGAGGCTTACGTCTTCGTAAGCCTTGGGATCTACGCTGCGATATTTTTGCGGCCGCTGGGAGGAGTTCCCGTCGTTTTCATGCGTCGGGATATGCAAATGAGTTTTTACGGCGATCCACGAAGATACGAGCGGTCTTCGCAATCGCTTACGTCTATTTTTTTTTACGTACTGTTAGACCAGCTTTTTGCTGGTCTAACGGTGCGTAGCCCATGTTAAGTATGGCCGTCGTTCCCGCGTCAAATTTTTTTTTTTACGGGAATAGAAATGTCCGTAAACGACGCTACTCAAACAACGAATGACGTAACGACGTGATTTCGCGCAATGCACGGCGGGAAATTTCTGAACGGAGCATGCGCAGTTCGATCGCCGCGGGAAAGCGCCTATTTTAAATGCTTCACGCCCCCTACTCGTGTAGATGGCTTGCGCCGGGAGAAATACTCTACGCCGTCGTCGTTTACTGGACAAAATCTACCGGGATTCCACGTAGAGACAGGTAAAAAACGGCGGCGTAGAGTATTTCTGTTACTCTACGCTAATCTAATTCTCTCTGAATCTGGCCCTATAACTTTTGCACGAACCAATCAATAAACGCTTATTGCGGAAAACTTTTTTTTTTAGATATTTTGGGAGGATATTTATTATAGCAAAAAGTTAAAAATATATATTTTTTCCAAAATTGTCGCTCTATTTTTGTTTATAGAAAAATAAAAACCGCAAAGGTGATCAAATACAACCAAAAGAAATGTCTATTTGTGGCAAAAAAAGGACTTCAATTTTGTTTGGGAGCCACGTCGCACAACCCCGTAATTGTCAGTTAAAGCGACACAGTGCAGAATCACAAAAAGTGGCCCGGTCATTTGGCAGTCATTTGGCAGCCAAATCCTCTGGGGCTGAAGTGGTTAACTGCCACCAAAAGAAAGCTCTATTTCTGTGAACAAAATTATAAAAAAAATTGGGTACAGTGTTGATTGACCGCACAATTGTGATTCAAAATACGACAGCACTGAAAGCTGAAAATTGATCTGGGCTGTAAGGTGGAAAAGTGTCTGGAATTAAGGTGGTTAAGATCTTGTTTTAATAGTATTTGCAAAATATGAGTTAGGACTGGAAGTGGGAGGGCTCCAAAAAAGTATAGGATCGTAGAGAGAAAAGTAATTTTGATTGTGGCATGGCCAAGCCAGGATACTGAATATCTATACATAAAGAGGGGGGACTGTAATATTGTGGTGGCCAGTCAGGACACTAACTGACACTTTTTGGGGACTACTGTAGTGACACCAATACAGTGATCAGTGCTAAAAAATACTGTCACTGTACTAATGACACTGGCTGGAAGGGGTTAACATCAGGGGCGATCAAAGGGTTAAATGTGTTCCTAGCCTGTGCTTTACTAAATTGTGGGAGGTGCTTGTACTTGGGAAAGGCAGATATACGCGTTCCTGCTTATCAGGAACACAGGATCAATGACTTCCCCACTGACAGAACTGCAATCTGCCGTTCTGTCTGTGTATTGAATAATCTTCAGGTGCTGGTGGATAATGAGTTTGTGGTACCCGCTGATTGGCTCCCACTGTAAATGAAATGAATGAGGGGGGAGGAAAAGAAAGATGTAGCCAGGTTCTCGCACAGACCAAGCCAAGAGATTGCAGCAGCTGTGCACCCCCAACCCAGAAGTTCCAGCAGAGGAAGAGCCACTTTGCCCCTGTATATATACAGTATACAGTCAGCAAGCGGTTAATGGGAAACATATATATATATATATATATATATATATACACACAAATCAATCTAAAGTATTAAATTATTAGTAAAGTGCAAAAGTTCATGTGCTAAGAAATGTCCAAAAAAAAGAAAAAAAAGAATCATAGAGCAAAATAAATACGACTATCCCCAGAATGTAAACAATAGTATCAACACAATAACATCCACTGAAAAGTGCTTCTTAGTGCAGTTAGGCAACAAAAAGTGCATAGGTTCCACCACCACTATCCACTCACCAGAACTATGAGTAGAATCAGCCTGAGTGGCTGGATGGCTCCTCACAGCTACATCACTAACCTAGTTTCAAAATACCAACCAAATTGTTCTCGTAATGCCTCCCAAGACCTTTTGCTCTCTAGCTCCCTTGTCAACTCCTCCCATGCTCACTTCCAGAAGTTCTCCAGCACTTCTCCCATCCCATGGAATGCCCTACCCCAATCTGTCTGACTATCTCCTACTCTGTCCACTTTCAGGTGATTCCTGAAAACTCATTTCTTCAAAGAGGTCTATCTGGCCTCCCACCTAACAACTGGACCTTTATTTTGTCCATCTGCTTTTGTATCTCTTGACACTAGATATGTGCATTCCCGTTCGTACGAATGTTATTTTCGTACGAAAATTTTCATTTTCGTACCCGCAGGATAATGTGTACATACGAAAAAATTAAAGCACCAAAATACGAAAATTACGAGATTACGAATGAGCCACATAACGAACAACCGCAAATATGAACGAATGATCCGACGAAAAAAAACGACAAAACGAAAAAGGCAAAAGAACAAAAATGACATCTATAACAAAAGATTTACATTCTGTATTTTGTTTGAATCCATTTTCTGTTTGTTTTCAGTCCTATGTTCATTGTTCATATGACATCTATAACAAAAGATTTGCATTTTGTATTTTGTTTCAGTACTTTTTCTGTTTGTTTTCAGTCCTATGTTCATTGTTCATATGACATCTATAACAAAATATTTGCATTCTGTATTTTGTTTCAATCCTTTTTCTGTTTGTTTTCAGTCCTATGTTCATTGTTCATATGACATCTATAACAAAAGATTTGCATGCTGTATTTTGAATCCAAAATACGAACAGAAAAAAGGAATTTAAAATACAGAATGCAAATCTTTTGTTATAGATGTCATATGAACATACGACTGAAAATAGCAAAAGAAAAGGGTTTCAAGATACTGCAAATCATTGACGAAAATTCACGAAAATTATTGTCTAACAAGTAACGAACATGAATTAAACAGAATAACGAACCATCCCGCATGTACGAAAATAAAACAGTAACGAAAATACGAAACGATCGGAATACGAAAAAATTGTGTCATACGAAAAACGAACGGGAACAAACAGGAAAATGGGCGTCTTACGAAAAACGAACGAAAACGAAAAAACGGAACGATACGAAACAGAACAAAAAAAAAACGATTTTTTTTTCTGTGCACATGTCTACTTGACACTCCCTCTTGGATTGCAAGCTCTTTTGAGCAGGGCCCTCTGATTCTGACTGTACAAAAGTAATGACTGAATGATCTTTAGAAAGCTTGACAGAGTATTGGAAACAATTATGGGTTAATATTGTAGATTTTACTGTTTGTTTTGCCAGAAGTGCATTTGAACTTTAAGTCACACATGTACCTTTCATTGCTGTCACTCCTTTTACTTCTTTATTGTTTGCTTTTCCATTGGTAAGGTGAGGAATGCAAAGAATTATTAAAGAAGAGCATAAGCAGTCCGAATCTTTTCAGAAAATTTAATGAGAGAGAATGGCTGAAATAAAATTTCACAGGCAGAAAAAATACAAAGTTATCATCCCTCTGTAGCCTACACTTACCTTCCTGCTGCAACCCTCTTTCTTTTACCATTAGTAACCCAAAAGTACAAAGGGCCTTCAGGCGCTTACTCCATTGTTGAAAAACATTGGAGTGCATACAAATGAGCTGACACCAGATGCAGAAATTGCTCCTTCACACGTTGGACAATTTTTATAAAGCTTGAGGAAACTTCTGTTGTGACCTTTCATATGTTCCTTATCTCAAGCTTCTCATAATCTATGGATGAAATTTAAAATATCATGAGTTATGTATGAGTAGATTCAACCAGTGTTATCCCAAAAGGAATTCAGACTAATCTAAAACTATCTCAAGACATACATTATTCAGTACTGCAGAACAAATGCTTGTTTTGTACTATGTGATAGCCCAAAATACCTATAGTAAGCAGAGGGCATAATAGGCTATCTTTTATAATGCTACATTATAAACTGATTAATTCAAGCAATATAATATCATGAGTACCCTAAGCAAGGCTCTAAAACGCTAAATGTCTGTCTCACTACAGCCAATAATAGCCGCTGACCTCCCTCGGAGCTCATTCCATTCTATACTTTTAGGCCGCGTACACACGATCAAATCTGTCTGCTGGAAACGGTCTGCCTGACATGTCTGCTGGTTAGTATGCTAACCAGCAGACATATCTTCTCGCACACGCGTCGAATGGATTCGACGAATGCGCGGAAGTGTTTTACTTCCTGGTGCGGTGATCTGTCTGCTGGGAACATATTGGTTTGATCGTGTACACACGATCAAACCAAAATCCCCGCCGGCAGACATTGTGCTGACGTGGCGGTGAAGTTGACGCCGCCACATCAGCACGATGTCTGCCGGCGGGGATTTTGGTTTGATCGTGTGTACACGATCAAACCAATATGTTCCCAGCAGACAGATCTGTTCAAATCGGTCTGTCCGACCGATTCGAACAGATACATTTACTCGTCTTTACTCGGGGGCCTTACTCTTCATCTTCTCACTTTCAATTCTCCACATCACAAATTTTTCTCCTATACATCAAAGGCACTTCCTATGTGTGTCCACATCTAGAACTGGGTGTTCATAACTATTGTATAATTCTATTTACATTCCCTCATCTTCTTTTCTCTGATTATTTGTTTCCTTTGAAAAATCCTCCTGAAGGATGGCTTAAAGGGGTTGTAAAGGTAGAAACATGTTTTCCCTAAATAGCTTCCTTTACCTTAGTGCAGTCCTCCTTCACTTACCTCATCCTTTGATTTTGTTTTTAAATGTCCTTATTTCTTCTGTGAAATCCTCACTTCCTGTTTTTCTGTCTGTAACTCCACACAGTAATGCAAGGCTTTCTCCCTGGTGTGGAGTGTTGTGCTCTATCCCTCCCTTGATGGGGAGGAGGCGAGCAGGAGAGTCAGGACGCTCTCTACATTTCAGATAGAGAAAGGAGCTGTGTGTTAGTGGGCGTCCTGACTCTCCTGTAGTCCAAGGGAGGGGGCGAGCACGACACTCCACACCAGGGAGAAAGCCTCACACTGTGTGGAGTTACAGACAGAAGAACAGGAAGTGAGGATTTCTCAATAGAAATAAGGACATTTCAAAGCAAAATCGAAGGATGAGGTAAGTGAAGCATGACTGCACCAAGGTAAAGGAAACTAATTAAGATTTTTTTTTTTTTTACCTTTAAAACCCTTGTATGCACAATAACACACAATGCACACATTATTGCGCCAATGCATTATTTTTAATGACACTCCAATGCGCTACAGAAACACACCTGCATTGTAGTACGCTACAACACACCACCACCAAAAAAGTGTCAAGGATGGCTTTGTGTGAGTTTGCAGCCTATTCCAGCATTAACATTTATTTGTTAATGTAATTTGTTAATGTAATAAAGTTGGCAAAAATTTGATGTAAACTCTAATTACTGTATTTATTGGCGTATAACACTCACGTTTTTACCCTGAAAATAGAGGGTAAACTGTGCCTGCGTGTTATACACAGGGGCTGTGAAAGTTTTTTTTTCCTGAAACTTCCCTCTTAAAGTTAGGTGGTTCACCATTATCATAATTGACAACTGTGACCCCTGCCCCTAGGGCTGTAGTAGATTCTCTTACTACTCTTCTTGAATGTTTTTTTTTTTTTGTAAAGAAAAAGGTTTACAGGACTTTACATCCAATTGTACTGCTGATTTTCTATCCTTTTCTAACCTTCAAAGTTACTTAGTTGACCAGCCAACGACACATTAGGGGAGATTTACTAAACTGGTGCACAGCATCTGGTAGGTAGCCAATCGGCTTGTAACTTCAGCTTGTTTGATTAGGATTTAACAATAAAACCTAGAAACTGATTGGTTACTATACACTGTTGCACTAGATTCTGTGTGGAACAGTTTTAGTAAATTCCCCCCAATGTTTCCAGCCTCTTATGTCATATCTGTGAATGAAAAATTGCCAAAGTACTTTGAAACCATCTGTGAAGAAAAGTTTACATTAAAGCTAAAGCCTTATAACCAGAATTCCTTATGTCACTAAATTAAAATACACCTCTTGTCAGGGAAGAGTTAATAAGCCTACTTTATAAAGAAATATTGTAATGTTTACCATAGGTCAAAACCTTCTTCCTCTCTATCAAACCTTGCGCTAATGAAGTTGAATCTTGTTCTGCTTGCAAGTATAATTAGTGATCTCTCCAGTGATCTCTCTGCATGCTTAACACCATATTTTAATGTGAAATCACTTCTTAACACATCTGCTGACAAATATTAATATGAAGAGGCAATCTGTCATATTGCCGAGATCTCCATGGGTGCTTCTTGGCATCCGCTGTGGAGTTAAAATAGCACATTTTTATTTTTAACATGTTGACAAAGTATGCATTTAAGGAAGTCCAGCTGTAAGCTAAAACCTCACTCTAGAAAAGTTTTGCATATACAAATCAACTATCCCCCCAAACAAATTATAATGTGTCTTGCTATAAAGTAAAGATTAGAGAATTTGATGCAATAGTTGGTGGATATAAACTGTAATTTAGTAACTTTTCATTTGCTAAACCAGTCCATCATATTTTTTTTATAAAAAAAAAAAGTATTTGTTTTAATTTTGTTTATCTTTTGTGTCATTTTAGAGCTTCTGATCTACTGTAACCTGTTTGCAGCCACTTATGTATACTATACTCCAATAATGGTTTTACTTGGGGTGCAAATTATGGGGGGGGGCACTAGTGGACCATGTCTGCTTAATGTTTGTTGTAATGGCCACTTGTAGTCTCAATCAGAAGCACTTGTAATAGTGTAATAATGCATGCACAGAGACCGATGCCGAGGGTTGTCACCCTATAACAGAAAGTGCCTGGACAAAGGCTTTTATGGCAGGATAATTTTAATTAAATCTGCAAATTTAAACATATTAAACATTATTTTAAAATTACATTAAAGTGGTTGTAAAGTCAAAAGGTTTTTTACCTTAGGTATTACCTGCATTAGTAAAAAAAAGAAAACAAAAAACTCCCACTTGCTGTTTTCCCCACCCCCCCAAATGCTTACATGAGTCCTCTCTTGAACCAGCCATGTCTGTCTACAGTGTGCCTGTATGGTGTGCACCCATAGCACACAGCTTGCCATGGGGACACACAAAGGGGAGGAGGAACAGACATTGCCAGCTGGAGACTCCAGATAAAGAGGTAAGCAACCACTGTGCAATACAGTATCCTTGTAAGTATAAACCTATTTTTTTTTTATTTTAACCATTTGGCACTGCGTTACTTTAACTGGTAATTGCACAATCATGTAATGCTGTACTCAAACAAAATGTATGTTCTTTTTTCACATAAATAGAGTTTTATGGTGTTCTGTGATCACCATTAGGAGTTTAATTTTTTTGCGATATAAATGTAAAAAGACCAACATTTTTAATTTTTTTTTTTACTTGTTAAAAAAAATATCCAATTAACTAAAATGTGGTCATTAATTTAGTCCAACATGTATTTAGCTACTGAGAAGCTAAATGTCTGAGAAAAATAAAAATAAAAATCCAAATAAGCATATATTGATTACTGTAGTATGCGCAAAAGTTATAGAATCTACACACTGTGGTATATATAGTGGGATTTACGCAGCTTTTACTGACTTGCCAATCACATTTGAGGTACTAAAATGCCAGGGCAGTAAAAAAACAAATGACCCCTATTTGGAAACATCTGAGCTATATATCATTTAGCGGCACAGTGGTGTAGTGGGTAGCACTCTTGCCTAGCAGTAAAAAGGGTCACTGGTTTGAATCCCAACCACAATACTACCTGCCTGAAGTTTGCTTGTTCTCCCTGTGCCTGCGTGGGTTTTCTCTGGGTACTCTGGTTTCCTCCCACACTCCAAAGACATACTGATAGGTTAATAGGCTTCTGTCTAAATTGGCCCTAGTATATGAATGTGAGTTAGGGACCTTAGATTGTAAGCTCCTTGAGGGTAGGGACTGATGTGAATGTACAATGTATATGTAAAGCGCTGTGTAAATTGACAGCGCTATATAAGTACCTAAATAATAATTTATAATATAAATTATTGTGTGTGCAATATATAATTTAAGTGACAACTTTTTTTTTTTTTTTTAATCAAATCAAAAATGTTACCCCTTTTGAATACCAAGTCACAAAAAATCTTGCCACTACTCCCTATGTAGTCTGGGTATCCGGTTGGCACCATGTGACTAACTTTTCCTTCGTAAATCAGGAAATTACATGTATAGCCTGTTTCCCTCTTACAGAACTTAGATATTTTGACCCCATATCAAGCAAGCTTGCTGGGGAGAAATTGTTTGAAAGCAAGGTGGCCAGAAAAATTTATGAGGGACTCATCTATGCCTGGACAACTTGTTTGGGCATATACAAATGCAAATTTTTGGTTAAAGTGATTTACAAGGGCCTGAATTTTGTGGAGCAGATCAAATCCAGGGTCACCCCGAGGACGACAGAGTGTAATCGGTGCCTGTCATTGTATTGCGTTCCACGCTGGAGATTATAGGGCGACCGCGCGATGACGTCATTACCCGGCGCCGCGTGCTTTCCAGCTTGGAATGCGGAAGTGCCGAGCGTAATCAACACTCCATTTGGCACACATGCCTCTCAGCTATAAACAGAACAGTGTGTAATACACACGCTGTTCTATTATTGTTAGCCGTAGCCGGCCACGCTACGTAACTACGGGTACCATCAATCCCTAAGGCTTCAAACCATGCCACGCTGGATCCCTACCTCAATCAAGCCAATGCAGATTGCCATTACTGGGACACCCTAAACAGATCTTCCTTCAGGAGACCCTGCACTACAGAATCCCAAGGCTGCTATTGGCTTACTGAAAACACTCATCCCTGAAAACGGATAAGTACTATTACTGCTCTAGAATTACTGAAATTCTTATATACCCTTTACAAAGTGCTGTATTTGGATCTGGTATAATTAATAGTATCCTGCTGCTTGAGTTTACTTAGTGGGTCCTCAGCTGACAGCTCTGCAATATCTTAAAGGGACATACACTCTGAAACCATCTGAGCTCTAATTGCCTCTCTTATGCCAATGCTAGTTGCATATAGTATTTTCATATGCTACGTGCTTGACATGTGTTGTTAAATGTATAGGGGCTTTCGCCCTAAAATATTGAACATGTTCGCTCCAACTTTTTTATGCTAAGGGTTGAAGGTATTTTATACCTGCTCCCTTAGTGGCCCAATGCATTCCTTTAAATAAAGTGATATGATGTAGAGAATCCCCAAACTCTTGTTCTCTGATTGGAGTGACGCCTGGGGTCCGGTACTGATAATCACTTGCATAGAGAAGTGCATTGGAATCTTGATTGCAGTTGTGCTCATTCACGTTTATTGTAATCTTTCAACGCTATGGGTTGGAGGCATGTTGTAATACCACCATCCTTAGTAGCTCAACGCATTCCTATATGTGTGAGAGATGATTGGAATGACGCCTAAGGTCCAATAATGAAATCTCACATAACATAGAGAGGTGCATTGAAATATTTTGCTAACCGCAGTTGTGGTTCGTGCCCGTTCACCGTAGTTTGAACCGTAGGGTTAGGCTTAACAAAGTCTTAAAGGGGTTGTAAAGGTACAATTTTTTCCCTAAATAGCTTCCTTTACCTTAGTGCAGTCCTCCTTCACTTACCTCATCCTTCGATTTTGATTTTAAATGTCCTTATTTCTTCTGAGAAATCCTCACTTCCTGTTCTTCTGCCTGTTACTCCACACAGTAATGCAAGGCTTTCTCCCAGGTGTGAAGTATCATGCTCCCCCCCCTTCCCTTGGACTACAGGAGAGTCAGGACGCTTACTAACACACAGCTCCTTTCTCTATTTGCAACGTAGAGAACGTCTTGATTCTCCTGTAGTCCAAGGGAGGGGGCGAACATGACACTTTAGGCCAATTTGTAATCTGGTAGTCAGGAAAGGCTTGCTGGGAACAGTGCATTTATGGACTTTTTATTATTTTTATCATTTTTACTAGTAATTGGGTCGATCAACAATTTTTAGCAGGACTGTCACAGATCAAAACTAAGTGACACTTTTTGGGGGCAAGTGACACAAATACAGTGATCAGTGCTAAAAAAATGCACGGTTACTGTATAAATTACACTGGACGGAAGGGGTTAACATCAGGGGCAATCAAAGGGTTAACTGTGTTCCCTGAGTTTGTTTTCTTACTGTATAAGCGATTGACTGACTTGAGGAAGAGACACATCTGTGTTCCTGATTAGCAGGAATCACAGATCTCTACCTCCCTCGCTGACTTGTTTACATAGGCAGGCTTCCTTTCTGTCTCTACAGAAACAATCGCAGGTGGCCGTTGGCCATCGTAGCCACCAGACCCGCTGCACTAATGAGCCATGCTACGTCACCAAGTCTTACTGCAGTACTGGTGTTTCCAAGACCAGGATGTACTAGGCTGCTGGTGCTCGCCAGTTCACCAAAAGGTAAAGTGGCCCTAGTACTGTCACTCTGCTCTGCTGCTTCTTTCTATGGAAACTGAAAAGGGCTCCACGAGAGATTAGGTCGTCATTTCCTGTGCCCGTGTTTTGTAGGCATATGCTGATCTTTGATTCATCAGAACCAATCAGCAGGTCCAGGCTAAAAATCATTGTCCTGGAGCTGAAGACTGATCGGTACTGGATCAAATCACAGCATTATCAGGCCAGCGGACACAAGCCCTCTACTCGGGAGCACAGATCACATACTAGGTAAGTGATCTGGCGTAGAGTGCCCACCCTGCTGCAGTATATCTACAGTGGGTGGTCGGCAAGTGGTTATGGAAAAAATAGGGGCCAAGTAATATTTGCATGAGATTTTAGAGGCCAAGTTTATCTATACTTTAAGAGGCAAGGTGATGTATTTAGTTTTAGGATACTTTTACTACCTAATAACACACACATAGCACTGTTTGGGGGTAAGTTTAAACCACAGACTAGATAAATTTGGGTCAATGCATGTCAGGGATCCAGGCCTGTCTTCCGATCCTCGCAAATGCGCAATAGAGCGGCGCTCCGGCGTGTACCCGTGCGGGAAAGGCGCGCACACGCGCGCATGCGCGGTCTGGCGACGCAGCGTGCACATGGGCGCGCGCACGGGCGCGCACCTTCCGGGAACCAATCAGAGGCCTGACCAGGCTATTTAAACCAGCCCCTGTCTTATGGCAGGTTGCTGGTTTGTCTTCAGCTTGTGCTTGGACTCTCTGCCGATTACCTGAACCTTTGACCCGGATTTCCATACTACTCTCCTCTCGCCCTGAAGTTGACCTTCCGTACGACTCTCCTCTCGCCCTGAAGTTGACCTTGGCTCTTGTTCCTGGATACGCTGTCCTCTATAATCCCTGACTTCTGGCTTGACTTTGGACTTGTTGACCTCTCCAACCCCTGAACCTCGGCTTGCTCTCTGGACCTGTTCTCAGTCTGATCCGCTTGCACCTGCCCGGTACCCCTCCAGTTACCTGCTCCACAGTTCTTCAGTACAGCTTCTGCTACCTACCTTGCACCTGTCTTGTGGCTCCTCGGCTGCCTGCTCTGCTCACCGCCATCAGGAGGAGCTTCAGTTCCAGTCTGCACCAGGATCCCGGCTACCAACCCGGACCTCACTGGCGCTGGTGCCTCCCGGGGCTCACCTCCCCTGTCCCAACTCCAGGGTCGCAACGGTGGACCACTCTCGGCATCTCGGCTTCGGTGAGTACACAGTCTGATAGTACAAACCAGCCAGATGTCCGAAGCCGACAGGGTGCACTCTCCCTTCGAGACCCTGTGTCAGCAGGTCTCTGCCCTCACCGAGGCTGTCCAAAAGCTTCAGGAAGGATACGTGCAAATTGATGGTCGCCTCCAACAATTGGGCAACCTGCCTGGGGCCGTACCTCCATCCGTGGCTCCATCCCCTGGGGTCACTACGTCTCAAACCTCTCCCGCTCCGACTGTGGTTATGACTCAACCCGAACCCCGGGTCCCCATCCTGGAGCGATTTGCGGGCGACCGAAGAAGATATCGGGCCTTCAAGAACGCCTGCTCCTTGTATTTGGCTCTTCAACCTAGGACTTTTTGTTCTGAACCCGTAAAAGTAGGGTTTGTGATCTCCCTTTTGGCCGAAGAGCCGCAAGCCTGGACGCACAGTTTGATGGAGCAAAGGAGCCCCATCCTGGACTCAATTGATTCCCTCTTTGAGCACATGGCTAAATTATACGATGACCCACAGCGCACAGCCACGGCTGAAGCCGTTCTCCATAACCTGGCTCAAGGAAGAAGACCCGTGGAGGACTACACGGCCGAGTTCCGTAAATGGTCGGCCGACACGGGCTGGAATGAAGCCGCCCTGAAGTACCAGTTCCGCCTGGGGCTCGCTGAAGGCCTCAAGGATGAGCTGGCAAGGACTGAGACCCCGGCCACGCTGGAAGATCTGATCCAAGCCGCTACCCAGTTAGACCGGCGCCTACGAGAACGGCGCTCTGAGCGCTTTCAAAACGCACGTCCCACCTGGACACCCCCAAGGCCCTCTCCAGCTCTTCCGCCTCCAGCGGCTTCTCCAGTCTCCACGTTTCCTGACCCTGAGCCGATGCAGCTTGGACTTGTCCGGGCGCCTCTCACCTCCGAGGAAAGACAGCGTAGGCGCCAAGCCAATCTATGCCTGTACTGCGGAGCGGCTGGCCACTTCCTCCGCGGTTGCCCCATAAGACCTAGTAAGTCGAAGCCCCCACCTGCCTACAATTTCCATGTTGCTAACTTCCCTCAGACTCATGTTGTGCTTTTTATTTCTCTACAGCTACCAGCAGGGGCAACCCGGCTCCCAGCCATTGTTGATTCAGGGGCATGCAGCTGCTTCCTAGATTCCACCTTGGCTCAGAAACGTCATGTGCCACTTCGCATTAAAGATCATCAGTTACAGATCCACCTGGCCGACGGCTCGCTGCCCCGATCCGGACTTATTACTCACGAGACTCAACCCATCTGTGCCACCACGGACTCAGGCCACCGAGAGTTCCTATGTCTGGATCTTATTCCGTCTCCTCTATTCCCCATCATCTTGGGCCTCCCTTGGTTACAGGCGCATCAACCCTGCATTGATTGGCTAAAGAAAGAAGTCAGTTTCACATCTTCATACTGCACCCAGAGTTGCTTTCCACCTTCAGTCACCGTCTGTTCCGCTATCACAACCCCTCCAGAAAACCTTCTGCACGTCCCCTCCGTCTATCTTGAATTCAAGGATGTAGTTGATAAACAGCAAGCTGACTCTCTCCCACCTCGTCGGCCATACGATTGCCCCATTGACTTACTACCTGGATCCGAGGTCCCTTTCGGGCGTATATTCCCATTATCCGAGACCGAATTAAAGGCCCTCAAGGCCTACATTGATGAAAATTTAAAAAAAAACTTCATCCGCCGGTCTTCCTCTCCAGCCGGGACAGGTATCTTCTTCGTGGAGAAGAAAGACGGCTCGTTGAGGCCTTGCATTGACTACCGTGAACTCAACAAAATTACCGTCAAAAACAGGTACCCGCTGCCTCTGATTCCAGAACTTTTTCAGCGCTTCCGGTCCGCTCAAGTTTTTTCCAAGCTAGATTTGAGGGGCGCCTATAACCTCATTCGGATCAGGTCCGGAGACGAATGGAAAACGGCCTTTAGGTCTCGATTTGGACATTTCGAGTACTTGGTGATGCCCTTTGGGCTTTGCAATGCCCCAGCCACCTTCCAACATCTTGTCAATGACATCTTTCGTGAATATCTAGATGATTTTTTGGTGGTCTACTTGGATAATATTCTCATCTTTTCAGCCTCCCTTGAATTACACCGGTGCCATGTCAAAGTGGTTCTTGCCATACTAAGAAAGCATAAACTTTACCTGAAAGCAGAAAAATGTGAATTTGAGAAGGCCTCAGTACAATTTCTAGGATTTATTATCTCCACCAGTGGGGTCGCCATGGACCCGCAAAAAGTAGAGGCCATCCAAGCGTGGCCAGCTCCGGTCGACAAGAAGGTGGTGCAGCGGTTTGTTGGTTTTGCCAATTTCTATAGACGATTTATCGTTGGATTCTCCTCCATCGTGGCACCCATTACTAAACTTACCCGACAAGGCGGTCGCTTCCACTGGTCACCAGAAGCTCAGGAAGCCTTTGAAAAGCTTAAATCCGCCTTTTCCTCTGCTCCGGTCCTACGACATCCGGATCCAACTCTACCCTTTACCCTGGAGGTAGACGCTTCTGAAGACGGCCACCGGGGCCATCCTATCACAGAGACAAGGGGTGAAGGCTCTGCTACATCCTGTGGCCTACGCCTCTCGGAAGCTAACTGCCCCCGAGAGAAACTACGATGTAGGGGACAGAGAGCTGCTTGCCATTAAGGTGGCCCTAGAAGAATGGAGATACCTACTGGAGGGGGCGGCTCATCCCATCATGATCTTCACAGATCACAAGAATCTAGAATACTTACATTCAGCAAAACGCTTAAGACCCAGGCAAGCTCGGTGGGCGCTTTTCTTTTCAAGGTTCAATTTCCATATTTCTTATCGACCCGGCTCAAAGAATGGAAAAGCGGATGCCCTTTCCAGGATGTTCCTCGAAACCCCTTGCACTGCAGATCCCAGTACCATCCTGTCACCTCGGAATTTTCTTTTACTTTCCCAAGTGGACTTGTTAAACTCTCTCAAAACGGCTTCCAGACAGTGTTTTCCGATCCGGAAATTGAGGCACTGGATAAACACGACGACTTACTATGGTCAAGGAGGAAAATTTTTGTACCAACGGAAGCCAGACGATTGATCTTGAGTACCTTCCATGACCACAAGTTAGCAGGACATTTTGGGGCACGGAAAACGGGTGAACTGATTTCTCGGTCTTTCTGGTGGCCCAGGTGGAGACAGGACTGTAAAATCTATGTTGCTTCATGCATTCGTTGCCAACGAAACAAGGGTCCCAATACTAAGTCCTGGGGATTGCTCAAACCCTTACCTATTCCGGAACGTCCATGGCCAGAAATTTCCATGGACTTCATTGTGGACTTGCCTCCATCTGGAGGCTTTACTTCAATCCTGGTCGTGGTGGACCGACTCTCTAAAATGTCCCATTTTGTGCCCATGGTAGGAACTCCCTCTGCGGCAGAAACAGCCAGGACTTTTTTCAAGGAAGTTGTTAGGCTCCATGGGGTTCCCAGAAGTATCGTCTCTGACAGGGGCAGCCAATTTACATCCAGATTCTGGAAAGAACTTTGTAAGGCCTTGGAAATCAAGAGCTGCCTCTCCTCGGCCTATCACCCCCAGAGCAACGGCCAAACAGAGAGAACGAACCAAACTTTGGAGCAATACCTGCGATGCTTTTGTTCCTCTCTCAAGACGATTGGTCGTCCTGCTACCATCCGCAGAGTTCTCCTACAACAACTCGGTACATTCCACCACCAATCAGACCCCCTTCTGATCCAACTTTGATTTCACCCATCCTTCCTCCCGGATGATCTACCAGAAATACCTGCCCGCTGTTCAGGAACATCTAACAGCTGTCCAGTCAAATTTTCTGAAGCTTCAGGGGATGATGCGACAGGCCAAGAGGATTATAAAAAAATTTATGATAGAGGAAGAAAAGAGTGCCCAGCCTTTAAAATCGGGGAGGAAGTCTGGCTTTCCGCCACTAACCTAAAATTACCTGTGCCTTCTCGGAAACTTGGCCCGAGGTTCATTGGTCCCTTTAAGATCAGATGGAAAATCAATGCAGTGGCCTTTGAACTTGCCCTACCGGACTCTTACAGGATCCACCCTGTTTTTCACTCCTCCCTCCTTAAACCCGTTGTGCCAGACCCTTTTGGCGGAAGAGGGGAACCCCCACCTCCACCAGTGGAGATTGAGGGTGAACTTGAATTCGAAGTGGAGGCCATCGTGAGTTGTAGGAAGAGGGGTAGGCAACTCGAGTACCTGGTCAAATAGAAGGGGTACCCACCGGAGGACAATTCCTGGTAACCTTCTAAGAATCTACATGCCCCACGCCTAATCCGTGCCTTTCACCAGGAACATCCGGAGCTGATGGCCAGTTTGGGCGTCCGGAGTCCGCCCCTTGGGGGGGGGGCACTGTCAGGGATCCAGACCTGTCTTCCGATCCTCGCACATGCGCAATAGAGCGGCGCTCCGGCGTGTACCCCTGCGGGAAAGGCGCGCACACGCGCGCATGCGCGGTCTGGCGATGCAGAATGCACATGGGCGCGCGCACGGGCGCGCACCTTCCGGGAACCAATCAGAGGCCTGACCAGGCTATTTAAACCAGCCCCTGTCTTATGGCAGGTTGCTTGTTTGTCTTCAGCTTGTGCTTGGACTCTCTGCCGATTACCTGAACCTTTGACCCGGATTTCCATACAACTCTCCTCTCGCCCTGAAGTTGACCTTCCGTACGACTCTCCTCTCGCCCTGAAGTTGACCTTGGCTCTTGTTCCTGGATACGCTGTCTTCTATAATCCCTGACTTCTGGCTTGACTTTGGACTTGTTGACCTCTCCAACCTCTGAACCTCGGCTTGCTCTCTGGACCTGTTCTCAGTCTGATCCGCTTGCACCTGCCCGGTACCCCTCCAGTTACCTGCTCCACAGTTCTTCAGTACAGCTTCTGCTACCTGACTTGCACCTGTCTTGTGGCTCCTCGGCTGCCTGCTCTGCTCACCGCCATCAGGAGGAGCTTCAGTTCCAGTCTGCACCAGGATCCCGGCTACCAACCCGGACCTCACTGGCGCTGGTGCCTCCCGGGGCTCACCTCCCCTGTCCCAACTCCAGTGGACGGTCGGCGCCGGGTCGCAACGGTGGGACACCCTTGGCATCTCGGCTTCGGTGAGTACACAGCCTGATAATGCATTGTATTCTTCAAATATCTTTGCTGTTTTTCTTAATGTATTTACTGTATTTTCCCTGTGTTGTTTATTTGCCTTACCATTTTGGGATGGGCAGACATGGTGTAGCTGCATTTTGAAGTGTCATGGCTGATCAATTCCCCTATATCCATGTATTGTTGCAGGTAGCTTGTCTCTATTCAGCAGAGGGACACGAAAACTTCCTGTTCAGGGTCACAGTGTCCAATGCATGTCTACCAATTACCTCTGTGATGCATCACAAATTTGGGGGTCTTTTCCAGCATGGTAAGCTCTCTATTTATTCATCTGTCTGTGCCAGATGTAATTACTGTGTAGTTCTCATATACAAAGCACTAGACTGAGAGAACAAGCGAGTGTGGGATTTGTAGTTTTTTTCCCAGGAAGTTTGGTTCTCAAACTAAAGACAGAGGTCATTAATTAGCCTATGCAGTGCCATGCTGCATGTCGTTTATACACAAACATAAATTTTAGACATGGGAATGTGAAGATTTACTTTACTATAGCACCATAAAACATCATGATCAATGCACATCTTAGACAGGTCAAAAACCCAACGTGCAGCTAGGAAGTTTTATAATGCCTTTAAAATAGTCTTTATTAGTCAGATACCTTATGATAATCAGTATATTATCCAGGACAATAAATTAGTATCTGATAGAAGCAGAGGAAAAAAAAAAAAAACGATTTATGAGAAGAATATGGAGGGCTGTCTTCAATATTTTCTGCTTTACTGACCCACAAAAAGTATACAGCATGTAAAGTAAGAGTAAATTGAAAACTCTGGATTAGGAAAGAGCCGAATGTACGTTGATACGGGTACACTGACTTTTGGGTGCCAAATCTGAACTCCATTACCATCTTCTTGTTTTGGTAATAGGGGGTTCCCGAAGAACTACTCTCCCTGACACACAGACTGTCAGACAGGCCCATTGGGAGATGAAGCGCTGGCTGAGTATTGCACTGAACAGTCCTCAGGAGTCATTACAGCAGGGTGGGCCTCACCCCTCCTGGCCCCATAATTTTATGCTCACAGATTATGTTTTATTTTACTCCTTGTTCTTTCCTTTTTTTCACAGATAGATATGCCAACTATACCAGGTATGGTATTACCCCACTCCACCTACAAAGATTAGGGAAGTGGACTCAGACGTGGTAAGACACATCCTGCTGTTAACTAAATCCCCAATTTGGCACTCAGCTAAACCACTAGATAATTACCCTCTGAATTTAACATGGGTATCCAAATTATCTTCCACAATGTAAGGGGCTTCAACTCCCCACATAAATGGAAAAAGGCCTTCAGATATTACAAAAGAATAGGGGCGAACATCATTTCATTACAGGAGACTCATTTCTCTGCCAACAACCAACAAGTACAGTACTTTGACAAGACCTATAGGCAATGTAATATTACTACGTATGAGTCCAAATCGAGGGGAGTAGCAATCTTCATTAAAAATAATGTATTGTTTGATATTCACCATATATATAAAGACCCGGAGAGCAGGTTCCTTATACTTCAAGGTTCCCTACACGTTCGGGCACTAACCATAGCGAATGTGCATGCTCTGAATGCCTCTCAAAGCTATTTTTTCAAGTCTTTCTTCCAGATGTTGGACAAGTACAATGCAACCAGAAATAAAAATCAGATATTGCGCCAAAAACAAGAAATAGCAGCTAAAAAAAATCAGATATTGCGCCAAAAACAAGAAATAGCAGCTAAACGCTACAATCAGACAAGAATTGTGATAGTGCAAATAAAGTATAAAGTGTAGCGCTGTGAATAAAAAATGGAGCAAACCATCAATGCAAAATGACGTGGGTGAAACCTTGGGAAAATGTGACTCTTCCCAATGTGCACAGAGAAATATATTGCTAGGTCCTGTTCAGATATGAACAATGTATATACTCAAAAATAGAAAAAGTATTATATATTATTATATTATGTGAAAAAATCAACACAAATACAGTGAAAATCCAAACAACACCAACAATAGAGTATCTTAACCACTGTAAAATAAAACAATCTACATAAAATAAATTGCCAGAGTCCAAAGTTATGAGCACTAGACAGTTCAACAGTAAATATCCAAGTGGGAGGAGACTTGTCCAAAGTCGCACTGTACTTGGTACTTCAAGTGTACTTCAAATGTACTTGGTGTACTATAGAAAGTGTCACCCAGGAGTGCCTTCACCTTTGGGCAGGGGGAGAGAAATGAATACTCTTACCCTCTGGAGTGGACCCAACTCACCATGCGGAGGTGGATCACCAGCGCTTGTTCACACCAAGGACTCGTAAGGACTGGATCTACAGAACACCTCCTTTTCTCCACTGGAAACAGACCTCAATATCCGATCAGCTGTTAAACCGTCAGGATCTGGAATACCGGAACCGAATGTGCCAGGCTGGGACTCTGACAAATTCCAGTAGCTACATATGATGGACCAGCGTCATCTCTTTCCATATGAGGTTCTCCAGTGAGGAGTCTCAGTGAGGGAGATTCACTAAACATTTGGTTCCGGTATTCCAGACCGCTCACGTGTATGTGGCATAAGGCATATTTTCTCCTTTACAGTAACTCAGCCTCAACAATGTTCACTCGCAAGCTTCACCAGTCCCTCCAGCCATCACATGTCTACAAATTGAGAAATAGAGAGGGATAAATAGTCTCTCATCCCAAGGAAGTACTACAGATCTTTACCTCTTATTATGATGCTCTACTTTCAGCCCCAATAAGAGGCCCGAAAGTCAGGTGGCGCCCTGGCTGGCCTCATTGCACCTCCCACCCCTGAGATGCAGAGCCTGAATGCTCAGAGCAGGAGATTCTTATGCCACATACACACGATCGGTCCATCCGTTGAGAACGATCTGATGGACCGTTTTCATCGGTTAACCAATGAAGCTGACTGATGGTCCGTCGTGCCTACACACCATCGGTTAAAAAAACGATCATGTCAGAACGCAGTGACGTAAAACACAACGACGTGCAGAAAAAAATGAAGTTCAATGCTTCCAAGCATGTGTCGACTTGATTCTGAGCATGCGTGGATATTTAATCGATGGTCGTGCCTACTAACGATCGTTTTTTTTCTATCGGTTAGCAATCCATTGGTTACATTTAAAACAAGTTGGCTTTTTTTTAAACGATGGTTAAATAACCGATGGCGCCCACACACGATCGGTTTGGACCGATGAAAACGGTCTATCAGAAAGTTCTCATCTGTTTAACCAATCGTGTGTACGCAGCATTTTCAGTATTAAATCCCTAAAGACATTGAAAGCCCCATGCCCAGATGGGTTTACCCCTACATACTATAATAAATACCCTAGCCCCAAGACTCTCAAATTTATTCAACTCCATCCTCCAGGGACATAAGTTCCCAAAAGAGATGCTCCATGCCAATATGACACTGATTCCGAAACCGAATAAGGACCATTCTGTCCCCCAAAATTACAGGCCGATATTGTTCCTAAATAATGACATAAAGATCCTGGGCAGATTACTAGCAGATTGCTTTGCCCCTATAATCTCCTCATTGCTAGACCCAGAACAAACAGGATTTATCCCTACCAGGCAGATCACAGACAACATCCGACTGGCCTCTAATATGGCCATATATGGACAGCATCCTAGCTAAAGTTGGGTTCAGTGGGGGAATTCGTACACGGATTCCATACCAGGATCAACCACCTGCTGGCTGCTCCTCTGACTACTCCTCATTGGCAAGGGCACAAGGCAAGGATGCCCCTTGTTGCCTTTGATCTTTGTCTTGGCTATAGAGCCACTGGCAAGGGCGATAAAGGCCAACCTGAATATCAAAGTGTACCGGAAGGGAGATGTGGAATTTAGGTTTAGCATGTATGCTGATATGCTGATGATGTAATTATGTTCCTTCTGGACCCGCTGGTATCCCTCCCTTACCTGGTAAAGATGTTAAGATAATTTCACGATATTTCAGGCCTAGGAGTGAATCTGACCAAGTGCTCTGCCCTGATAAATGTTCCTGATGACTTAAAAGCTAACATAAGAGACTCCTTTGGCTTCTCAATCAGTGACAGTACCTTGTAATACTTCACCTGGCCCCCTCGCTCAGGGAGATGTATAGCGCAAACCAGAGGCGTAACTAGAATCTTCAGGGCCCCGGTGCAAGAAACCATGAAGGGCCCCCCCCCCCACATGGGCATTGCTAGGTCTAAAAAAAATCTCGGGCTAGAGCCCATAGCAGTGTAGCAAGCAAGTAAAGAAAGTCCTATGCTTGGGCGTGTATACACATGTATACAATATATGTGTGTGTATGTATATATTGTCACATAACTGAGTGCAGATCCTCCTTACATCAGGGTTCACAGAGAGCCCTCCCATACATCAGATATCACAGAGAGCCCAGCCCCAATACATCAGTCCCCAGAGAGCCAACCCTCAATACAGGATCCCCAGAGAGCCCCCCATACATCAGGGTCCCCAGAGAGCCCCCCCATACATCAGGGTCCCCAGATAGCCCCCCCATACATCAGGGTCCCCAGAGAGCCCCCCCAAACTTCATGGTTCACAGAGAGCACCCCCCATACATAAGGGTTCACAGAGAGCCCCCCCCATACAGAGTCCCCAGAGAGCCCCCCCATACATCAGAGTACCCAGAGAGCTGTCATCTGTTAGTCAGTGTCACTTGGGAGGGGAGAATGGCTTGGTGAGAGTGAGAGAGGGAGAGAGAGAGAGGTGGCAGAGAGAAAGGTGGTAAGAGAAAGGTAGAGAGAGAGAGAGGTTGGAGAGAAAGGTGCTAGAGAGAGAGAGGTGGTAGAGAGGAGAGGTTAGAGAGAAAGGTGCTAGAGAGAGAGAGGTGGTAGAGAGAGAGAGGTGTAGAGAGAGAGAGGTGGTAGAGAGAGAGAGGAAGAGCGAGAGAGAGAGAGAGTGGTAGAAAGAGAGAGAGGTGGTAGAGAGAGAGAGGTGGTAGAGAGAGAGAGAGGTGGTAGAGAGAAAAAGAGAGGTGGTAGAAAAGAGAGAGAGAGGGTAGAAAGAGAGAGAGAGAGAGAGAGAGAGAGAGAGAGGTGGAGGGAGAGGTGGTAGAGAGAGAGAGAAAGAGAGAGAGGTGGTAGAGAGAAAGAGAGAGGTGGTAGAGAGAAGGTGGTTAGAGAGAGGTGGTAGAGAGAAATAGAGAGGTGGTAGAAAGAGAGAGAGAGGTGGTAGAAAGAGAGAGAGAGAGAGAGAGAGAGAGAGAGAGGTGGTAGAGAGAGAAAGGTGGTAGAGAGAGAGAGAGAGGTGGAGAAGAGAGAGAGGTGGTAGAGAGAGAGAGGTGGGTAGAGAGAGAGAGGTGGTAGAGAGAGAGAGGGTAGAGAGAGAGAGAGGTGGTAGAGAGAGAGAGAGGTGGTAGAGAGAGAGAGAGAGGTGGTAGAGAGAGAGAGAGAGAGGTGGTAGAGAGAGAGGTGGTAGAGAGAGAGAGAGAGGTGGTAGAGAGAGAGAGAGGTGGTAGAGAGAGAGAGGGGTGGTAGAGAGAGAGAGAGAGAGAGAGAGGTGGTAGAGAGAGAGGGGTGGTAGAGAGAGAGAGAGAGGGGTGGTAGAGAGAGAGGTGGTAGAGAGAGAGAGAGATGGTAGAGAGAGAGGGGTGGTAGAGAGAGAGAGAGAGAGAGGTGGTAGAGAGAGAGAGACAGAGGGGGGTGGTAGAGAGAGAGAGAGAGAGAGAGAGGTGGTAGAGAGAGAGAGAGAGAGAGGTGGTAGAGAGAGAGAGAGAGAGAGAGAGAGAGAGGTGGTAGGTAGGGAGAGAGAGAGAGAGAGGTGGTAGGTAGAGAGAGAGAGAGGTGGTAGAGGTAGAGAGAGAGAGAGAGGTGGTAGGTAGAGAGAGAGAGAGAGAGAGAGAGAGAGAGAGGTGGTAGGTAGAGAGAGAGAGAGGTGGTAGGTAGAGAGAGAGAGGTGGTAGGTAGAGAGAGAGAGAGAGAGAGAGAGAGAGGTGGTAGGTAGAGAGAGAGAGAGGTGGTAGGTAGAGAGAGAGAGGTGGTAGGTAGAGAGAGAGAGAGGTGGTAGAGAGAGAGAGAGAGAGAGAGAGGTGGCAGGTAGAGAGAGAGAGAGAGAGGTGGTAGGTAGAGAGAGAGAGAGAGGGGTGGTTGAGAGAGAGAGAGAGAGAGGTGGTAGAGAGAGAGAGAAGGTGGTAGAGAGAGAGAGAGAGAGAGGTGGTAGAGAGAGAGAGGTGGTATGAGAGAGAGAGAGAGGTGGTAGAGAGAGAGAGAGAGAGGTGGTAGAGAGAGAGAAAGAGGTGGTAGAGAGAGAGAGAGAGAGAGAGAGGTGGTAGAGAGAGAGAGAGAGAGAGAGAGAGGTGGTAGAGAGAGAGAGAGAGGTGGTAGAGAGAGAGAGAGAGGTGGTAGAGAGAGAGAGAGAGAGGTGGTAGAGAGAGAGAGAGAGAGAGGTGGTGAGTAGAGAGAGAGAGAGAGGTGGAGAGAGAGAGAGAGAGAGAGAGGTGGTAGAGAGAGAGAGAGAGAGAGAGATGTGGTAGAGAGAGAGAGAGGTGGTAGAGAGAGAGAAAGAGAGGTGGTAGAGAGAGAGAGATGGTAAAGAGAGAGAGAGAGGTGGTAGAGAGAGAGAGGTGGTAAAGAGAGAGACAGAGAGAGAGGGGGTGGTAGAGAGAGAGAGAGGGAGAGAGAGAGGGGGGTGGTAGAGAGAGAGAGAGGTGGTAGAGAGAGAGAGAGAAAGAGAGAGAGAGAGGGGTGGTAGAGAAAGAGAGAGAGAGGGGTGGTAGAGAAAGAGAGAGAGAGGGGTGGTAGAGAAAGAGAGAGGTGGTAGAGAAAGAGAGAGGTGGTAGAGAAAGAGAGATAGGTGGTAGAGAAAGAGGGGTGGAAGAGAAAGAGAGAGAGAGGTGGTAGAGAGAGAGAGAGAGGGGTGGAGAGAGAGAGAGAGGGGTGGTAGAGAAAGAGAGAGAGGGGGTGGTAGAGAAAGAGAGAGAGGGGTGGTAGAGAAAGAGAGAGAGGGGTGGTAGAGAAAGAGAGAGAGGGGTGGGAGAGAAGAGAGAGCGAGCGGTGGGAGATAAAGAGAGAGCGAGCGGTGGGAGAGAAAGAGAGAGCGGGCGGTGGGAGAGAGAGGGGTGGTAGAGAGAGAGAGAGGGGTGGTAGAGAGAGAGAGGGGTGGTGGAGAAAGAGAGAGAGAGCGAGCGGTGGGAGAGAGGTGGTAGAGAGAGAGGTGGTAGAGAAAGAGAGAGAGAGAGCGGTGGGAGAGAGAGAGGTGGTAGAGAGAGAGAGGGGTGGTAGAGAGAGAGAGAGAGAGAGGGGGGTGGTAGAGAGAGAGAGAGGTGGTAGAGAGAGAGAGGTGGTAGAGAGTGAGAGGGGTGGTAGAGAAAGAGAGAGAGAGAGTGGTAGAGAAGAGAGAGCGAGGTGGTTAGAGAGAGAGCGAGAGAGAGAGGGAGAAAGAGAGAGGGGGGAGAGGAAGGAGAGAGAGGGGGAGGAAAGGAGAGAGAGGGGGGGGGAGGGAAGGAGAGAGAGGGGGAGGGGGGAGGGAAGGAGAGAGAGGGGGAGGGGGAAGGGGAAGGGAGAGAGAGCGATGAGAGAGAGGGGGAGGGAGGGAGAGAGAGAGAGAGGGGAGAGGGAAGGAGAGATAGGGGACGGGGGGAGGGAAGGAGGGGGAGGGGGGAGGGAAGGAGGGAGAGAGAGGGGGAGGGGGGGGGGAGGGAGGGAGAGAGAGGGGGGAGGGGGGAGGGAGGGAGAGAGAGGGGGAGGGGGGAGGGAGGGAGAGAGAGGGGGAGGGAAAGGAGGGAGAGGGGGAGGGGGAGGAGAGGGAGGGAGAGAGAGAGAGCGAGAGAGAGTGCGAGAGAGGGGGAGGGAGGGAGGGAGGGAGAGGGAGAGGGGGGGAGGGAGGGGGAGAGAGGGGGGGAGGGAGGGAGAGGGGGGGAGAGAGGGAGGGAGGGAGAGGGGGAGAGGGAGGAGAGAGAAGAGGTGGATGGGAGAGAGGGAGGGAAGGAGAGAGAGGGGGGAGGGAGGGGGGAGAAAAGGAGGGGGGGGAGAGAGAGGGAGGGGGAGAGGGAGGGGGAGAGGGAGAGAGAGGGAGGGGGGAGAGAGAGGTGGGGAGGGGGAGAGAGAGAGAGAAGGGGTGGACAAGAGAGGGGGTGGGAGGGAGAGAGAGAGGCTGGCCTGCAGTCCTTCCTGTACCCCCTGTCCCACCCCCTGTCTGTGGGTAGGTGTGTGCCATGCACCTACCTCCAGCCCATCCTTGTCCTCTGTCCTCGGTCAGCCTATGTTTGTTCTTGATGACAGGCACAGCTGGAGCAGACGTTGGGGGAAGGTGTGCAGGCTCTGGGACTGGGAGGATGTCACTGCTGCTCAGGTCAGGTCTTCTCTCACTCTCTCGCGCTGCTCCTTCCAGCCATCCTCTTGCTGCTCCCCGGGTCACCACTCTCTTTTGTTGTTTTCAGCTGCTGCTGCTGCTGCTCTTCCTCAGATGTTGTGAAACTGTGCCTGTCTGGTATGTCAAGAGGCAGCCTCGGAGCTCAGCTGTGTTGGACCCCAGGAGGCAGAGCAGTAGCGCGGAGGTCGGAGGAGGAAGTGAAATCCTCCCGCGCTTTCAGCTCTGCACACGGAGGGGGGGGGGCACTGCAGCCGTGATGTCACTGGTTGCTACACGCCAAGCGGCTCTAGCAACCAGTGGACAGAAGATGGAAGTGGTTCTGCGGCTGGAGCCAGCGGTACCGCGGCTCAGACTCCCCACTGAAATCCACACTACATTACTAATTAAACAGCAATGTAGGCACCCGGCAATTAGGGCCCCCCCACCAGGGCCGGACTGGGAATAAAAACCAGCCCTGGAAATTATTTCCTACCAGCCCCATAGCATTATACCAGCCCAACATCATAACATCATGCGCTTTTCCGGCAGTATAGCTGCGGTGCCTATTCTTTTTATTGGGCAGGAGCGGCTCTTTCAGGGCGCTTTGCAGGCGCTATCTTTAGTGTTATAGCACCTGCAAAGCGTCTCAGTGTGAAAGGGGTCGAACTCTAATATAAAGGGGGGCACTGGTGACCAGAGACCACACATATCAGAGTCCACTCCATTCCCCTTTACATCAGAGTGCCCCCTTGCACTGTAAGGTTGAATCCTGCAGACTATGATATAAAGGGGGAATCTGGGAAAGTGGGGAGGACTCTGGTGACCAGAGCCCACCTTCCGCAGAAAGTGAACACTAAGGAACACTAAGGTAAGTGGGGTTACTGATATAAGGTGGGAACCTTTAGATCAGTGCCCCCTTACAATACTGTATTGACACTCCCCCCCCCCCCCTCCTCAGACTGGCCTGGCGGTGCTGTCACTGACCTCCTTTCCGGTGCACCATGCGTGGCTCAGTCACTCGGCTCCAGCTTGGTCCCATAGTCTCCTCTCCACAGTCCATACATGTCTGACTTTTCCCATGAACCCCCATCCTGGCAGCACTCCCACTCTCGACTCTGCTTCAGATCTGATATAAGACAAGAGATGGTTAGAGGCTGCGAATGGTACAGGGGAAATCAAAAGCTGCAAAGGGGGAGACAGGAGGTCAGAGGCTGCGCAGATCAGAGGCTGCGGATGGTAAAGGGGCAGTCAGAGGCTGCAGATGGTACAGGGAAGGTCAGAGGCTGCGGAGGCGGGGGACAGGAGATCAGAGGCTGCAGAGGGGGGGGGGGACAGGAGATCAGAGGCTGCAGAGGGGGGGGGGACAGGAAATCAGAGGCTGCAGAGGGTACAGGGGAGGTCAGAAAATCAGAGGCTGCAGAGGGTACAGGGGAGGTCAGAGGCTGCAGAGGGTACAGCGGAGGTCAGAGGCTGCAGAGGGTACAGGAGAGGTCAGAAGCTGCAGAGGGTACCGTGGAGGTCAGAGGCTGCAAAGGGTACCGTGGAGGTCAGAGGCTGCAAAGGGTACCGTGGAGGTCAGAGGCTGCAAAGGGTACCGTGGAGGTCAGAGGCTGCAAAGGGTACCGTGGAGGTCAGAGGCTGCAAAGGGTACCGTGGAGGTCAGAGGCTGCAAAGGGTACCGTGGAGGTCAGAGGCTGCAAAGGGTACCGTGGAGGTCAGAGGCTGCAAAGGGTACCGTGGAGGTCAGAGGCTGCAAAGGGGGGTACCGTGGAGGTCAGAGGCTGCAAAGGGTACCGTGGAGGTCAGAGGCTGCAAAGGGTACCGTGGAGGTCAGAGGCTGCAAAGGGTACCGTGGAGGTCAGAGGCTGCAAAGGGTACAGAGGATGTCAGAGGCTGCAAAGGGTACAGGGGAGATCAGAGGCTGCAGAGGGGGGGGGGGGGACAGGAGGTCAGAGTTTGCAGAGGGGGGGGGGGACAGGAGGTCAGAGGTTGCAGAGGGAGGGACAAGAGGTCAGAGGTTTGCGGATGGTACAGAGGATGTCAGAGGCTGCGGATGGTACAGGGGAGGTCAGAGGCTGCGGATGGTACAGGGGAGGTCAGAGGCTGCGGATGGTACAGGGGAGGTCAGAGGCTGCGGATGGTACAGGGGAGGTCAGAGGCTGCGGATGGTACAGGGGAGGTCAGAGGCTGCGGATGGTACAGGGGAGGTCAGAGGCGGCAGAGGGGCGACAGGAGGTCAGAGGTTGCAGAGGGGGGGGACAGGAGGTCAGAGGTTGCAGAGGGGGGGACAGGAGGTCAGAGGTTGCGGAGGGGGGGACAGGAGGTCAGAGGCTGCGGAGGGGGGGGACAGGAGGTCAGAGGCTGCGGAGGGGGGGGACAGGAGGTCAGAGGCTGCGGAGGGGGGGACAGGAGGTCAGAGGGGGAGGCAGGAGGTCAGAATGCTGTGGAGGGGGGGAACAGGAGGTTAGAGGCTGCAGTGTGGGAACAAGCGGTCAGAGGCTCTGGGGAGGGGAGAGGTCATAGGCTGCAGAGGGGGGACAGGAGGTCAGAGGCCCGCGGAGGGGCAGACAGGAGGTCAGAGGCCGCGGAGGGGCAGACAGGAGGTCAGAGGCCGCGGAGGGGCAGACAGGAGGTCAGAGGCCGCGGAGGGGCAGACAGGAGGTCAGAGGCGCGCGGAGGGGCAGACAGGAGGTCAGAGGCTGCGGAGGGGCAGACAGGAGGTCAGAGGCCACGGAGGGGCAGACAGGAGGTCAGAGGCCGCGGAGGGGCAGACAGGAGGTCAGAGGCCGCGGAGGGGCAGACAGGAGGTCAGAGGCCGCGGAGGGGCAGACAGGAGGTCAGAGGCCGCGGAGGGGCAGACAGGAGGTCAATGGCTGCGGAGGGGCAGACAGGAGGTCAGAGGCTGCGGAGGGGCAGACAGGAGGTCAGAGGCTGTGGGGAGGGGACAGGTCAGAGGCTGCAGAGGGGGGGACAGGAGGTCAGAGGCTTCAGAGGGGGGCAGGAGGTCAGAATGCTGTGGAGGGGGGAACAGGAGGTCAGAGGCTGCAGTGGGGGAAAAAGCGGTCAGAGGTTCTGTGGAGGGGAGAGGTCATAGGCTGCAGAGGGGGGACAGGAGGTCAGAGGCTGCAGGGGGGCAGGAGGTCAGAGGCCGTGGGGAGGGGGCAGGTTATAGGCTGCAGAGGGGGGGACAGGAGGTCAGATGTCGTGGAGGGGGGAACAGGAGGTCAGAGGCTGTGGGGAGGGGACAGGTCATAGGCTGCAGAGGGGGGGGCAGGAGGTCAGAGGCTGCAGGAGGTCAGAGGCTGAATGGGAGGTCAGGAGGTCCAAGGGGGGGAGGAGTTCAGACGCTGCATGGGCGGTCACGAGGATGGAGGGGGGGGAAAGGAGTTC
Organism: Rana kukunoris; assembly: GCA_029574335.1. Taxonomy (NCBI): domain Eukaryota; kingdom Metazoa; phylum Chordata; class Amphibia; order Anura; family Ranidae; genus Rana; species Rana kukunoris. Next base: position 13,406 of record JAJQKJ010000473.1, on the reverse strand, counting down.
AGACGCTGCCTGCAGGGAGGGGATGTAGGAAGACTCAGAGGAAGACTCACCTCATTGATCGACGCAAATTTTAAAAATGGCGCCGCTCGGCGCCGTCGTGTCACTGCGCATGCGCCCGCATTTCCGAAACTTGCCGAGCCTGTACGAGCTTTCCCAAGCACGGCTAGCTTCGGAACTGCGCTGAGTCACTGGCGCATGCGCAGTTGCATGCCGCTCGGCCCGGCCCGGCCCGGCAGGCGGCCGCAGCCATATTTCTTTCAGGCGCCGCTGCCCTCACAGCGGCCTCCAGGAGCAGCCAGGCAGCCGGCCCGCCGGGATTTTTCCCGGTATCCCGGTTGGCCAGTCCGGGCCTGCCCCCCACAGCGGCAGAACGGCAGGGCCCAGTCGCGACGGCGACTGCAGCGACACTGAAAGTTCCGCCACTGGCGCAAACTATCATCAAACAGTCTGTCCGTATCACCTACCAGGACTTCCGTGGCAGAATACAGTTAGGACCAGAGAGCTGAGCCCTCTTAACAGCATAGTCTCACAATCTCTCCACTTTATACCATCTGAAATTCAAACTCTCATCTCCAAGACTACCTCTTTTGTCATTCCTGGGAGATAAAAGATTCCCTCTCACATATATACCTCACCGAATGATTATCTATGGTGGGAGCAGAATGCTCTAGTTACCCTTAACTCCCTGAGGCAGGATTGACATTTCTGTTCTTTCTCCCACCTCCAGCAACAATATAACATTGCAAGAACAGAATTTTACACCCCCTCAACGTCAGGCCCAGATTTACGTCCTATGAATCTATCTGCGCTAATTCTGCCAGAGACAAAGGGATTATTTTGAAGATATATAGTTACCTAAATGGGTTATACTTGCCAGAAAAGTGCTCAGTGATAGTCAGGTGTAGGGATGAGCTGAACACCCCCCCGATTCGGTTCACAGCAGAACATGCGAACAGGCAAAAAGTTTGATCGAACACGCAAACACCGTTAAAGTCAATTAGACACGAATCTGAAAAATCAAAAGTGCTCATTTTAAAGGATTATATGCCATTTATTGCCATAAAAAGTGTTTGGGGACCCGGATACTGCCCCGGGGGACATGTATCAATGCAAAAAAAAAGTTTTAAAAATATATCTGTTTTTTTCGGGAGCAGTGATTTTAATAATGCTTGAAGTGAAACAATTTCAAAATGAAATATTCCTTTAAATATTGTGCCTGGGGGGTGTCTATAATATGCCTGTAAATTGGCACAGTTTTACAGCGTTTAGAACAATACCACAGCAAAATTACATTTCTAAAGGAAAAAAAGTCTAAAAACTCATTGCGGCTGTAATGTATTGTCGGGTCCCAGCAACATAGATGAAAGTCATTGATAAAAATGGCAGGGGCTCCCCCCAGTCCATTACCAGACCCTTTGGGCCTGGTATAGATATTAAGGGGAACTCTGCACCAAATTTAAAAGACAAATGGCATAGGGGCCCCCCAGGCACTATATACTCTAAACAGCAGTATATATACTATATGGCCTGCCCTATATATTCTGCAGAAAATTGGGCCTTAGGTGTTGGTGGTACCAGAACATTGTAAGCTCTCACAGTTACTTTTGATGGGCACAGGGACGGCCCCTGCTGTGAAATACTATATAAAAAATTGTAGTTGCATGCCCCTGTTAAACAGGGGCAGAAAAATTGGTCTTATGCTGCATAAACACGGCCAGAATTTCCAGAAATTCCGAACATGTATAGGCTCCATCGGACATGTGTTGTGTAGATACCACCCCCATGTGTGAATGAGTAAAGGGAATAATACTACCCTTATTCATTTAGACAAAGATACAGTATATAAACAGTATATTAAGATAATACTTTTTTAACAAGTTCAAGTTATAAAAAAAAAAAAACAAGACTGACATGTCTGATAACTTCACTCACTCTCACTCCTTTGAGCTGCCATCTATTATGTAAGCGAAGATGCATTTTACTTCTGGTGATATTATAATTATTGACCATATTTGATCAGTGTAATTTCCAAATGTGGCCATGTGTCCATATATAGACAGAGATTTCTGCCTATATCCCAGCCCCTTTCTTAACCACTTAGGACCCGGACCAATACGCTGGTAAATGACCCAAGGTGTTTTTGCGATTCGGCACTGCGTCGCTTTAACAGACAATTGCGCGGTCGTGCGACGTGGCTCCCAAACAAAATTTGCGTCCTTTTCTTCCCACAAATAGAGCTTTCTTTTGGTGGTATTTGATCACCTCTGCGATTTTTATTTTTTGCGCTATATACAAAAATAGAGCGACATTTTTGAAAAAAAAACACTATTTTTTACTTTTTGTTAAAAAAAAATCAAATAAACTAAATTTTAGTCAAACATTTAGGCCAAAATTTATTTAGCCACATGTCTTTAGTAAAAAAAAAAAAATCACAATAAAAAAAAATAGCTACCTAGCGGGAACAGCGACACTAATACAGCGATCAGAAAAATGATCGCTTAGTGACGCTGGCAATAGGGAGTGAAAGGGTTAACTAGGGCGGTGATCAGGGGGTTAAAACTTTATTAGGGGGGGTGGGGGGGCTATCCTGAACCTAACACTAACTGTTTTTTACAGTGCCTGTCACACTGACACTAAATGCAGTGATTAAATCACTGCATTCAGTAACACTGTGACAGGGGGGTGGGGGGGCGATCACAAGGGGTTAATATGCCTATGTTAGTGTGTGTCAGTGTTGTGTTGGTGCACACGTACTTGTCATGTCTTCTCTCATCAGCAGCGCTGGGAAACAGCGCTGCGATGAGAGAATACATCATTTCCTCCTTCCTGTGTAAACACAGGAGGAGGAGGAAGTGACAGGCTGGGAGCGCGCTCCCATTGGCTGGGAGCGATCGCGGGGGGGGCGGAAAACACGGACATCCGCCCGCAGATCCCGGATCGCTCCCAGAGGTAGGGAGACCCCCGCACGCCGCGGAGGGGGTCCCGATGGGACCCCCGAACCGCACTCAGGCGGGGACGTAAATTTACGCCCTTGTGCCTGTACGAGCCATGTTGTGGCCGTATATGTGCGTGCGGGGGTCTTTAAGTGGTTAACATGTACGGGGTTAGTGGTAAGCTGAACACCCCCCGGTTTGGTTTGAACCAGAACAGGCAAATAATTTGTTCGAACACACAAACACCGTTAAATTCTATGGGACACGAACATGAAAAATCTAAAGTGCTAATTTTAAAGGCTTATATTAAAAGTTTTTTTTGGGACCCGGGTCCTGCCCCAGGGGACATTTATCAATGCAAAAAAAGTTAAAAAAAATTAAAAAATTTCGGGAGCAGTGATTTTAATAATGCTTAAAATGAAACAATAAAAGTGAAATATTCCTTTAAATTTTTAACCCAGGGGTGTCTATAGTTTGCCTGTAAAGTTACGCATTTTTCCCATCTTTACAACAGTCCCGCTGCAAAATTACATTTCTAAAGGAAAAAAAGTCATTTAAAACTACTCGTGGCTGTAAAGAATTGTCGGGTCTCGGCAATACAGATAAAAGTCATTGGAAAAAAAAAATGGCATGGGTTCTCCCGAGTCCATTACCAGGCCATTTGGGTCTGGTATGAATATTAAGGGAAACCCCAAACCAAAATTGAAAAAAAATGCGTGGGGGTCCCCCCAAATTCAGTACCAGGCCCTTCAGGCCATTTAGGTGCTAGAAAAGTACTTATAATCCCCAAACATTAAATATATTTTTCTAGCAGAGACCCTAGAGAATAAAATGGCGATTGTTGTATTTTATGTCACACTGTATTTGCACAGCGGTCTTTCACACGCAATTTTTGGGGAAAAATACACTTTAATTAATTTAAAAAAACACATACAATTTTTGTATAATGTGAATTTTGCATAATGTTGTTTATTTTACTTTTTATTTTTACACTGTCCCTTTATTTATTTTTATCACTTGTATTCCTATTAAAAGAAATGTAAACATCCCTTGCAATAGAAATAGGCATTACAGGCACTCTTTATTAAGAGATCTGCAGTCAAAAAGATCCCAGATCTCTCATTACCTTTTGACTTAAAAAAAAAATAAAAAAATTAGTTTCTGTCCGAGAACCGGAAGTGATGTCAGTGATCACTCTGGCCCTCCAAGGGCATAGAAATGAGGGGGGCCATCTTGCCCTCACTCGACTTCCTACTCAGCGAACAACCACATCGGAAAGCTTTCGGGCTTTACTGACCTCGCTAGTAAGCCCGTAAATGACCGGGAAACAGCGGGAGGGATCTCTCCCTCCATCTCTAAAATTGATCCTACTAATTTATTATGACCACTTTTATCTGACGCTGAATCGCCCATAATAAAAAACGATAATGGGGTTATGGCAACTAGCTGCCTAGCTGCCATAACACTGGTGTAGCGCCTGTGTACTGTCAGTCCAGGTGCTATTCCAAATTTAGAGGGGGGATGAGAGAGTTACCTAGGGAATTTGCACAAATTCAGCTCTGATCTGGCTGGGCTGTACTGTCAGTTTGTCCTGTGTTCTTGGGGTGCCTTACCACCCCGGGGTGTCAGGTGGCGGCAGTGGAGTCCAGGAGGGAGCACCTTCTATCCAGCAGCCAATCAGAGGGGTTTTCCCCTCGCGGGGCATGCTGAGGGAGGGTACTTCTAGTTAGGCGCCATTTTGGGCGGGGGAGTTTGAGGTTGGATCCGGGTGTGGCACCCACCTTTAGGGTGTGTGCACATCACGGGCCCCGGCGATATGGCTTACCAGGCCAGGGCGCACATGCCACGCATTGTCTTTGGTTCCGGGACCATGTTGGCCCGGAGCAACTGAAGTGGTGATGGGACCCAGTGACTTATTGGGTCCCCCATCTTTTGAGAGAAGATTCCAAGCGAGTTGTGCTGTTCGATGGGGAGTCAGTCTGAGGAGAGCCCGGAGGCAGGCAATCCAATAGGGCCTAGACAAGCCATCGTGGATCAAGGTGACCGGACACTGGGAGTTTGTGTTATGGCAACCTGTCAGTCAGTGACCGAAACCAAGAACTACCTGAGGGAGATTCAGGCAACTACTTTATTGAGAAGGATCTGCTCCATTTAGCTGTGTTCCAGAGTAGGGGCCTGTGGTAAAGGTTCCACTCCTATTTTCATTTGAGCCAAGTCTGTGGCAGAGACTTGTTTTCCTTCTCAAGGGTCCGAGTGATACTCTGGCTGCCAGTTCTGTGAGAGAGATGGTCCAGGTACACCATACCCACTTCGGCTGGAGTGGCGACAAAGCAAAGATATTGTTGAAGCAGGACTGCTCCTACATGGTTAAGGCCTAAATCTGCAATTCTCCTTTCACCAATCTTTCTCTGTCTACTCCAAGTTAATTGTTTGCCTTGTTTAGCAAGAGAATAAAAGCACAGAAAACGACACCCTGCTGTTTGGACATTCAGTCATTGCTCACATCACCTTATCATTATCATGTCCCTAGATGCATCACAAAAAGGTAACACACCATCCCAAATCTATCCAGGGGCTCCTGAGGAGGTAGCGCTACACTGGTATTTACAGTCAAAGTAATGGCATATTTTTATCATGGGCCAGTCTGCAAGTAATAAATTAGTAGTAATAAATACATTAGTAATAAATAAAAAGTAAGTAAATAGTAAGTAAAAATAAAATTATTATTACTGCACACAAACACAGCCTACACAATTCACACTAAATCTAAAATATAACCCTTTATTGAGTTAATAAATAACAAATATTTTTAATTGTGCCAATTTGTAAAAAGGTGAAAGTCAAGTCAAAGGTATGCAAAACTGTAAATAAACAAAAATACTTAAAACCTGAAGGTTGGCCTCATGCCTATGCATTGTGGGAGAACCCTATCCACAGTGTCATGTGTGCACCACTCTGATGTGTGTTGCAGACAAAGATTTTATCTTATCTTATTTGCACTTACTGTATGAGCATAGAGTAAAAAGTTGAGCGTATAGAGAAAAGGTAAAAAACAATAAAGTACTGTTTAATCATATGCTATAAGGAAGGCTGCAAAAGCTGAAATACACTAGTATCTTTTGTGTCATGCTTTTATACATAAATAATTGTATTCTTATTTAATTCTATTACCTTAAGAATTGAACTCCCCAGCATGAGCACCGAACTCCAGCTCCTGGATACAAAACATAGCGGTTGATTTTGGGTAAAACTTCTATATTTGCCTATGTTGCAGAGGCAGACTGACCATTCAGGCACTCGGGCACTGTCCGAGGGCCCCATGACACTAGGGAGCCCCATCAGGGTTGCCAGCCTCTGTAAAACCAGGGACAGTATGTAAAAATCTGTGTTTAAAAAAAAAGAAGATTATAGCTGCCCTGCCTCTCCAGTACCTTTTCAGTGTGTGTATGTGTATGTATACTGTGTATGTATACTGTGTGTGTATATTCTGTGTATGTGTGTGTATACTGTGTAGTAATCACTGCATGTGCGTCTGTGTATACTGTGTGGCCCCATAATCTATTGCCTGGGGGCCCCATAATTTCCTATTGCCCGGGGGCCCCATAATCTCCTATTGTCCGGGGGCCCCATGAGTTGTCAGTCCGCCCCTGCTATGTTGCTGTTCCATTACCTGCTCCTGCTGCACATCACAGTGAATCCATCTCATCAAGAGCTGGTATGTTTGCTCCACAGATACAGACTTTAATATGGCTACAGAAGAAAGCATCACTATTGTGGAACATTCCCAAACAGAGACTAACAATGCCATTTACACTGCACCAGATTGACAGCTTAAACTGTCCCAAGTCTACACCAAGGATGACAATGACCTAACATCAGAAGCCAAGTTCAAATCTGCCTTTGACAGACCTAGAGATTTAATGTGCAAGGAAATGCGGCTCTGGTGGGCCATAGCCGCTCACTGTATCACTCGGCCCAGCCACTCGGCGCGATGCGTCACTGGATGATTGACAGCAGCGCCAGCCAAATGGCTGCGCTGCTCACAATCCATCCACTGTAGCCAATCAGCGGCTAGGCTGAGCGGCAAAGAGGATCGCGGGACTTTCAAGGGGTTAGGTAAGTATAAGGGGGGCGCGAGGGGGGGGGGGGTGTTAGTATCAGATGTTTTTTCACCTTAATGCATAATTGCATTAAGGTGTGATAAAACATTTTCTTTGACAACTCCTTTAATGTTAGGGAGATGTTTGCACTTTATTTTGGACTTTGTTGTCTGTATATGTCATTATGTTAATTTATTTAGGTAAAGCTTCGGAGACTTTGCTTCTGCCTGGTCTGAAATTATTCAAAGGGTGCATTGCAAGTAACTGCCACACACAGTCTACAGCTCAGGTGAGTTAAAGCACATTCAGGTATGAAGACATCAGTATGAGAATTAATACAGTGTGAAGAAACAAGTGGTTAACAAAGGTTTCTCTAGCAGATTGTTATTAGGCGTGTACATGTGGCAGGTGAGACAGCCTCTTGCATTGTGGGAGATATTGTCTGCACTCCTCTAGCCATTATCCATCTCCCATAGCAACGTGAGCAGATCCTCCTGAGAGGGTCCTAGGCCTCTACATAGGTACAGAAAAGGAAGAGTTAAGTGAAGTGCATGAGTTCACACTAGGTGCTTACCGGGAGTGAGGTACAGTATTTGTGATACGCTGCAGGGGTGGAGAGGGAAAGGGCTTTACATGTTCCTCCAAATGCACAAATAACCATGTAATGTTTAGTACATCGAGAGAGAGCTTCATTGTCTGTTCAAGTAAATGTATCCTGTGTGTAAGGGAGTGACCCTGTACAATGTGCCTAGCATAGCCCAGAAGAACCCACTCTGGGGTAGGCCTCTCATGTGACCCTTGCTTTGCACCAATGAGGAGGGGAGCATGGAGGGCATGACAACAGCCACACGACACCTATCCTACAAACATGTCTGGAGATTCCTGTGCAGCAAATGGGGTCAGATGACGTAATCTCTTCCACCATGGTAGAGAAGCAGAAGGTACTAGTAATCTCCGATTCCTTAAAAGTCATTGGTAGCAAAAGAAGGAAAGATATATAGGAGAAAGACTGATGCGCTACTGGGAGTAAACAAAAGTGAACTAGAATCACATAAACTAATCTGTAGCGGCTCAATCTGAAGTGTCCACAAAACACGGGTGTATAAATTAAAATGAAATAGTGATAAGCGCTTCAAAACAAGAAATGTGCAAACACCAAATAATTATAAAACTGATAACAAACCATAAAAAGCCTCTATTAAGCTTGAAATGGTCAAGAACACAGTATTGATAGTGTTAAATGATCAAACAGACAGTCCCATGTGACAAGTGCATCTGTGTTCAATAAATGAAATCCTCATTGACCAATGGAAATAGCACTAAGTGTCAAGTATAAACACTAATAGACAATCTGTGTAAAGTGATGGAGGAATGGGCTGGGTAGGATGTAATTGGAGTCTTCACTTGAGATGCTGTGCAGAATCTTTTAAATCCTTAAGGAGTATTGTAGTCCCCTTACCTTAGGGTTGCTATATATGGGCATATAGTGATGTATCCTGCTACATTCGAGGCCTCGGTCTCTCAGTGAGGTTCCCTCTTCCTTTTTCCTTCTATCTGGGATGGTCCGGGTTCAGTACTCCTTGGATAGAATGTGGGGAATGTGGAGTGAGAGAGAGAAAAAAATGCCTCCAATGGTGAAGTACATCGATGCCAAAAAGGGGGTTTTATTAAAAATAGGTGAAGGATAACAATATAGAGTCCAAATCGGGTTGGACTGGATACAAAATCAATCGGATTTTACTTTACCACTCTAATGCAGATGACACACAATTGTACTTCCGCATCTGCGACAAAAAGGATGATCATCTCGGTCTAGAGAAATGCCTCTCTTTGATAGAAAACTGGATGACAAATAGTTATCTTAAACTCAACGGTTCGAAAACAGAACTTCTCCTGTTTCACGCCAATCGAAAGAATCAACTTGCAACAACTTAGACACCCCCGCCCATTTTGGGCAAAATCATCGCTTCTAGCACCAAAGTCAAAAGTCTCGGAGTCATCTTCGACACCTACATGACAATGGATGCACAAATAGGGTCAGTAGTCAGGAGATCGCACCATCTGCTGCGCCTACTATGCAGATTTATTCCTAAAGAAGACATAGCAGTCATGGTGGGAACAATTGTTAACTCCAGACTTGACTATGCAAATGCCCCTTACCTTGGACTCCCAAAGTAGTACCAAATCACTCAAATAAAAAACAAGCGGTAAATTCTGCGCTAATCGGACTAAGAATAATATATTGAATAAAAATAGTGAAATCAGAGCTGCAACATAAACACGTGATAATCATGTATACAAATTATGGGAAACAATAGTTGCGCTAAGTGAAACAAATAGACTAAATAATATAGTGAAATATAATGTTGAATACAGTGATGTGAAAAGGTGTACTCTGAAGATGGGTATCTCTGTGGGCATACACATATGTCAGACACCCTGCTTAGCAATAAATGAATAAATAAATACAAGTAAACAACTAATGTGATATCAATTGTCCTATACCAGGACAAACATAAATCTCAGGGCGGTGCTACGCAGTGACGTCACCACGTTCCCACATGACCCCGGAAGCACGGGCGCTCATATCTGCTATTTGTTTTTAAGCTATGCCGGCTGTTTTTTAAAATTTGTTCTGTTTATGTAAATGCATGGGAGCTTCACAATGAACATCTCTTTGTTTTTAAGAAGATAATGCACATGTTGCCTCTTCTTTGCAAATTTTTTATGACCTATGGAATGGGACTTGCTGGACAGCTGACATCATCCCTATATTAACTCGAAAAGAGGAGCTTCTGGAGAGGGCTGCTGCCTGGAGGATCCGGACCATCCATAACTTCTGCAGAGGTTTGTATCTGCACAAGCGTACTAGACCTTATATCCTGAGGTCCAACATATCTGGTAACGGTCCCTTCCTAATACCCTAGTTGACACTGGAGAAAATTACAAACGTGGTGGTGGTTTCATCTTTACCCTCACATATCTATCCCCTTCTATATGGGACTTGGATTTCTTCTTCCTTGGCATCAGACTTTCGTCATTTCATCTTAACATATTGGAATGGCCTTTTTGTTTGGGCTTATTCTACCCATTTAGTTTATTGGACATTTATGTTTGTCCTTAATACAAATCACTCGCCTGCAAGTCGTTCAGAATACGGCCACTCGACTTGTGAGGGAAAAAAACATGGTTGCCAGTAAAAGACAGAATTACTTTCAAAGCACTCTGTCTGACACATAAGTGTATTCTGGGAAATGCTCCCCAATATCTATGCGAAAAACTAAAAGCTCACAACCCAATCGCGTTCTGCGATCAACAACCAAAATCGACTCCAAATACCCAAAGCCAGATACAAGTCCAAAGGAGAAAGAAGATTTGCGGTCCAAGGCCCTAGACTATGGAACACTTTACCAACCTCCATTCGGTTGGAGGAGAACCACTTGGCCTTTAGGAGAAAAATCAAAACCCATCTCTTTTGAGTTCAAAGGAGAAATGGACAAACGAGCGCCCAGAGGGGATTCAGTTTGCATGTGCAGCGCTATATACGTTTTTTCACTCACTCACTTATAGATAAAATATTGCATAATAATTACATGGTAATTATATTTACAATGGCAGGAATTGCCAGACTCTAGTAAATAGCAAGATTTAAAACAAATATCACTCTGTTGGTAGTTCACCTGATCCGAGATTTGAATCCATCAATTGATCCTAGACAAAAAATTATAAATGCACCTAACTTTTTTTTAACAGGATTACTGGACAGGAAGTCGGCTATGTACATGTAGTATACACATAGGTGAATATTTGCTATATGGATTGAGCTCATACCTGGTTTAAACTAGCAGACTGTGCCTGAAGATGGGCTTAAGTCTAAATCCATATATTTGAAAAACATGCCATGCTTGTAGTGCAATTAATTGTTAATGGAACCCCAAACACTCTGCAACCAAAAAAGGTGCAGGAGCTTCTTTGGTGCATTTGCCCCATAGAGCATCCCTAAACTGTCACATAAACACACAAAATTAAAATAAAATAAAAAGTGTTTGCAAAATGTGAAGTGTGAATGGGGCAGTAATGCAACATATTTTCAATTTTTTTTTGCTTTTGCTCCACATTTGTTCCATATTTATGGATAAAGTTTTCTCAGTACAGTTACATTTCTTGTCAATCCCCTTTAAGAAAAGTAGCCCCATCTCAGGCAGAACCCTCTACATAAAAAGTTTGTTAAATGTCACAAGTTATAAATAGTTATTAAAGCGTTTGTTAACCTAAAATAAATAAATAAATATCATGTTCCTTTAAAGCATGTTATACCTGGCTGATCCTGCCAGTTTCTGCCTTCCCCGTTGTAAACTGACCACAGTGTATCATGGCTGCTGAGCTCTGACATCGTGGTCAGTTTACATGCCTTCATTATCCGCTCTCCCCTCTGTCCTCCTCTGTGCTCTTTCCCTCTCCTCCCTGCCTGTCATCTCTGTGTCTGTGGCCGCCCCTTCCCTCCTGTTGCTCAAATTAGGACTACATTTATATTATCCCTTGGTTGATTCATGTAACGCCCCCCTGTGACTGTGCTTTATAAAAAAAAATCAGCTATATAACAGTTTACAGAGCGCTGATCGGAGCTCACGTGACCAGCCATCTCTCTCCTCACTTGCATGTCAGCTGCAGCATGGGGCTCTCCTCTCTCTCCTCCCCTCCAGACTGATGTCAGCGGGGGGGTCCTGTGGGCCCCGATTAGCGCTCTGTAAACAAAGTATATAGATGCATTTTTTTTTATAAAGCACAGTCACAGAGGGACATTACATGAATCAACCAAAGAAAATAACCATGAATCAACCAAGAAAATAATGTAAATGTAATCCTGTGGGTTAACAACCACTTTAAAAAATGTAATGTAATCAGTAAATAATCATTTCTGCTTCATTTAACTCTTGATGCTACAATATATCAAGTCTCTATGATGTATACAGGACTTTTAAGATCTAGATAACAGTTTTCAGAACTGGAGGAGCGGGAAGTTGGGATGTTTCCTCTAGAAATCAATAATTTTTGTATGGAGGATAGAATACAACAATCGTCAAAGTCTCTGTGCAAATGAAAGTAGAACGTTTAAATACAATTGTGGACTCATTTATGTTTAAAACATAAACATTACTGGGTTCATAGAGATAACTCAGTCTACACTACTTCATGATTTATTTTTCTGCTCTGCTAGTTGATTAGATCCATAATCAGTGCAATGAGCAACAGTGAGGTGTAGTAACCTATAACAATTAATTAAGGTTCAGTGAAAATAAGTTTGCGATTGGTTGCTAAAGTCATGGCACTGCATATCACTATTGTTAGATGGACTGCCCTAAAGAACAAGACTGTGAATATAAGTTAAAGTCTGGGAAAACAACTAAATACACAGATGGGATTCATATATATTAGCGCTGTTACTGATTAAAATGTTTGTGTTCGATTAATCATTTTTTTTAAATAAATTAATCAACTAATTTTGATTAATTATAACACACATACATTTTTGGGATCACCACCATATATAGTCCCCACTGTAATATCTACAGACATCTCCCCCACTGTAATATCCACAGACATCTCCCCCACTGTAATATCAACAGACATCTCCCCCACTGTAATATCCATAATCACCCCCACTGTAATATCCACAGACATCTCCCTACTGTAATCCACAGACATCTCCCCACTGTAATATGGTCCACATCTACCCCACTGTATAGGAAGATTAGTGCTTGCTTAGTCTTACTAGAGAAGCCGGTCGAACATGAGCAGTTGAGGTCGGGTGATGACGTCAGCACGCCACTCTAGGCTCACCTAGGCCTCTGCCTAGGCCAAAGCTGCGACCTTTCCTATGGCCAAGGCAGCAGTGGAGCTCCACGGATCATGCGGTGTGCCGATCCGCATATGGTGACCCGTTGGGATCACGGATCATTTACGATCTGTTGCACCAGTAGTACCGATCAAAAGAATTTTGATCAATCAAAACAATTAACGATTAATCGAGGAATTAATTTCCACAGCCCTAATATATACAAGTTGTTTTCTCTGCCAAAGCATTTGGATTTCTGTCCCTGCAGTCATGAGCATTACACAACTGTGCCACACAACACCATACTGCCTAGCAAGACAGGACCTGCTTTTCTCTATTTCATTTCAGTAACATTACAAGTGTCCCCCAACCTACCTGTGAATAAACAGTGAAAGTAGATTCAGCAGACTAATTAACTTATCACTCTGCTTTCTCCTTCCTTCAGCATATGCCTTTTTAGCACATAAGCAATAGTTGACTCTTTGTGCTGTTTCTCACTTGTCCAGTACATGCTTTGCTTCACAGAGACTGAGAGGC
>JAJQKJ010001879.1:142500-257193 GCA_029574335.1 Rana kukunoris | reverse complement strand
CCTTTTCCTCATTAACAAGGGAAGCGGTGTGTTTCCAGTCTGTTTTTTCTGTCCCTCCCCTCCCCCCGCATACCTCTCTCTACTGGCTCTGTCTTCGGGACTCCGTCCACCCCCCCGGCCGCCGAGTCTGTCTCCTGTGACTGTCCGCTGATGTCCACAGTGAGAGGGGTGAGCTGTGCTTTTCCCATCTCAGCTGTGACAGGAGTTCTAGCACAGCGCTAGGACTCCTGTTTTGGAGGTGACAGGGTCAATAAAGAGAACCTGTCACCTCCAATTGCTATCACACAGGGAATTGTTTTCTCCTGTGTGTTAGCAATAAAGTTAAGTGAAAAACAATTGAAAAAAAAAGAACAAATAATAATGAAATTCTTAAAATAAAAAAGTAATTAAAAAGCAAACAATAAGAAAAATAATATTCAAAATAATAAGAACATTATACAAAAAAAAAGTAAACGACAATCTACAAAATAAAAAAGAAAAAATATTTCAACTAACTGTTGCCATTCTCCGTTAATTTTTTTTGTTGGGGGGGTGTGGTGGTTTGGTTGGCGGGGAGGGTGTGCATTGCGTAACCTGGCCTTGGGGCAGCAGGGAGAGCAAATCCGGCCCAGGGCAGCTTTATCCTTCGTTTCTGCCCAAATTAATAAATTAATTTTGCTAGACCACACCCCCACTTCTACTTGCTTACCAGAGCTTAAATTACATCTCCATGGGCCCCATCAGGTCAACAAAGGGACCCAGGATGTGAAACAGCAGAGGGACATTTTTTTTTATTCTTGGGGTATAAGTTGATTAAGTAAGCGTCACTGTTCCACTGCATCCCAGGGTGGTGTAGGCAGGGTTGGGTTGGAGGGGGCCATCAGCTGTATGGTGCCCCATGATTTCTAACAGAGACCCTGTCTTTTACTGACCATTAATATACAGGTGCCCTTCTTCACCAACAAAGTATCTACAAGTGCCCACAGACTCCGTTGATAGGCTCACATTCCCATCCCCACTCACCATTATTGTAAGGGGGCCCTTCTCCGTTCATCACTATAGGTATTAGGGGTTCTACACAGACCACTAAAGTAAAGGGACCCTTTTTTTGCAATGACCCCCAATGTAAGGAAGGCTCTATTGTTTTAATTGCATGATTATTCCTGAAAATCTTTTTGTCTTACTGGGTGTATACACTTTATGGTGTCAAATACGCTAAATATGGCACATTCCTTATTCTTTACTTTTTTTTTTATGTATCTTTTTATCTACAACCTATTCATCGCACTAATGAACAATGAGCTGTAGATATAATAGTTTTTTTAGCAAGGACTCCCTGAGACCTGAAAATTCTAATTAATTTCAGGGGCTCCTTTATAAAAAAAAAGAAAAAGTCTAATATCTCCAGTGACAATCTTGCATTTGATGCTTTGTATGTCAATTCAAGAAGTAAATTAATTTAGTTTTCACCATGAATATACAGGCGTTTAATACAAATTGAGGCAGACAGTGTGACCTATTCAGGTATAAAGGCTTCCTGACGTTAATTTGTTATATCCCTTAATGGGAGTGTTTCCTGCTTTGAACCACACAATGCAACAATGGCAGCATACACCAGAGGGCGCCACAGGATTATATGGGCAACGCGACAACACATAGCTCAGATTTTTAGCTGACGATTGGGCAGGTGATCATACAGAAAATAATATGATGGTTGAAAAAGGCATGTACAGAGGAAAACTGAAAAAAGAAGATAATTAAATAATTATTTGCTATTTCCTTTTTTTTTTCTATAATTTTTTTTTTCTCTTTTTCTTTTATTCCCTATTTTTTTTTTTTTTTATCCTCTATTTTTCGAAAAAAAAAATAAATTTTTTTCTATTTCTTTTTTTTTCCCCATTTCTTTTTAACCCTGTCTGGGTTTTTTTTTCTTTTTTTTTTTCTCTATTTTACTTTATCTTCTCTATTGGTTGAACTACTAGATGGTGTCTTTTTTTTTCCAACCAGACTGTCCATGTATCCCCACACACAGACCATAAAAGTCCCGTTTTATCTCCCTCTCTCTCTGTCTTTAACCATTTCTTGCCAATGTGGTGCATATATATATATATTTCATTTTATTTCCTATTTTTTTTATCCTTTTCCCCTTTTTATTTCTTATTTTTTTTTACCTTTTCTTTGCTTTTTTTTCTATTTTCTATGTTTTTCATATTTTTTTTCCTATTTTACTTTTTTTCCTCTATTGGTTGAAATATATGATGTATTTTTTTTCAACCAGACTGTCCATATATCCCCACACACAGACCATAAGTCCAGCTGCATCTGTCTCTTTAACTCTGGCTTTAACCATTTCCTGTGGCGTATATTTATATATTTATTTTTTCTATTTTATTTATTTATTAATTATCGTTTTACCCCTTATTCATTTTTTTTTTCAAATCTCTATGTTTTTCATTTTTTTCTCTTCTCCTCAATTTTTTTCTATTTCTTTTTTTCCCTTTCCCCCCCCCCCCCCCATTTTTCTTTTTTTCTTTTTTCTATTTTCTATGTTTTTCATATTTTCCTTTCTTTTCTCTATTGGTGTCTTTTTTTTTCAACCAGACTGTCCATGTATCTCCCCCACACACAGACCATAAGTCCAGTTATATCAGTCTCTCTCTATGGCTTTAACTATTTCCTGCCAATGTGGCGCACATATTTTTTTATTTTTTCTATTTCCTTTTCTTTCCAAATTAGTTTTTTTATTGTTTTTTCCCCGTTTTTTTATTTAAAAAAAGTTTTGCTTTTAGTTACACTTTAAGTGCATTTTTTCCCACAAAATTTGTGTTTAATAAAAGGCTGTGCAAATATCACCCAACGTAAGAAATGGCAAAAGCTGCCATTTTATTCTCAGGGAATATATATAATGTTTGGGGGTTCCCAGTAATTTTCTGCCAAAAAAATTATCATTTTTTTGTGTGTGAAAAATTAAAAACAATTTCCCAGTAGACAAGTGGTTAAGGCAGATGTGTGGACCAACATTTCAACAAAAACAGCACATCTTTGCAATACATGGGCATTTCCCGCCCTCTTTAACTGCACTGTAATCTACTGCAAATCCCTGATGATCCTGCCAGAGATGTGGTCAGCACCTAACTTCCTGCAGTGATCTGACAACACTGTCCTGAAATGCATCCCCACAAGAGTCCTGCCCTGTTGGACTACAGAACTTCTCCACAGCTCCTCATCTCTATAACTTCTCCAGAAATTCTCATCTCCATAACTTCTCCCCAACTCTCATCTCCATAACTTCTCCCCAACTCCTCATCTCCATAACTTCTCCCCAACTCCTCATCTCTTTTACTTCTTCCCAACTCCTCATCTCCATAACTTCTCCCCAACTCCTCATCTCCATAACTTCTCCCCAACTCCTCATCTCTTTTACTTCTTCCCAACTCCTCATCTCCATAACTTCTTCACAACTCCTCATCTCCATAACTTCTCCCCAACTCCTCATCTCTTTTACTTCTTCCCAACTCCTCATCTCCATAACTTCTCCACAACTCCTCATCTCCATAACTTCTCCCCAACTCCTCATCTCCAAAACACCTCCCCAACTCCTCATCTCCAAAACACCTCCCCAACTCCTCATCTCCAAAACACCTCCCCAACTCCTCATCTCCATAACTTCACCACAACATCTCATCTCCATAACTTCTCCACAGCTCCTCATCTCCATAACTTCTCCACAACTCCTCATCTCCATAACTTCTCCACAACTCCTCATCTCCATAACTTCTCCACAGCTCCTCATCTCCATAACTTCTTCCCAACTCCTCATCTCCATAACTTCTCCACAACTCCTCATCTCCATAACTTCTCCCCAACTCCTCATCTCCAAAACACCTCCCCAACTCCTCATCTCCAAAACACCTCCCCAACTCCTCATCTCCAAAACACCTCCCCAACTCCTCATCTCCATAACTTCACCACAACATCTCATCTCCATAACTTCTCCACAGCTCCTCATCTCCATAACTTCTCCACAACTCCTCATCTCCATAACTTCACCACAACTCCTCATCTCCATAACTTCTCCACAACTCCTCATCTCCATAACTTCTCCACAGCTCCTCATCTCCATAACTTCTCCACAGCTCCTCATCTCCATAACTTCTCCACAGCTCCTCATCTCCATAACTTCTCCACAGCTCCTCATCTCCATAACTTCTCTCCAACTCCTCATCTCCATAACTTCTCCCCAACTCCTCATCTCCATAACTTCTCCCCAACTCCTCATCTCCATAACTTCTCCCCAACTCCTCATCTCCATAACTTCTCCACAACTCATCATCTCCATAACATCTCCCAACTCCTCATCTCCTTAACTTCTCCCCAACTCCTCATCTCCATATGTTCTCCCCAACCAACTCCTCATCTCCATAACTTCTCCTTATCTCCATAACTTCTTCCCAACTCCTCATCTCCATAACTTCTCCACAACTCCTCATCTCCATAACTTCTCCACAACTCATCATCTCCATAACATCTCCCAAATCCTCATCTCCTTAATTTCTCCCCAACTCCTCATCTCCATATGTTCTCCCCAACCAACTCCTCATCTCCATAACTTCTCCTTATCTCCATAACTTCTTCCCAACTCCTCATCTCCATAGCTTCTCCACAACCCCTCATCTCTATAACTTCTCCACAACTCCTCATCTCTATAACTTTTCCACAACTCCTCATCTGCATAACTCCTTATCTCCATAACTTCTCCCCAATTTATAATCTCCATAACTTCTCCACAACTGCTCATCTGCATTAAATTCCTCTTCTCCATAACTTCTTTTCAACTCCTCATCTCCATAACGTCTCCCCAACTCCTCATCTGCATGTAACGGATTGAACCGTGACAGACTGAGATATTCCTATGTCTAGGGTCACCTTATGTCCACTAGGGCCATAGGGTGACAAAGAATCATAATTCATATATTACATGAGATGGGACATTAATAATAATTCATATTGCAGGACTGGAATATTACAAAGTGGATGTCTTAAGATATCACAAGCTGTTGCCTATTCAATCTGGGCACACGACAAGTGACTCACAAGACATTGTATAAAGGCTATTAAAGTGTCTTGAGGTGTTGGCTATTCATTGTGAAAGACACATTCTGTTGAATAGCTGTTAATTGCAAGAAAGACTCTTTCATTGTGTGAAGCTCTCTGTTTACCCTATTGTGTTATTCTAAAGGTTAATTGAACTCTATTGATGATGTGGTGCCGACCTGTCTACATAATTAGCTTACCTGAATGCCTTTTAATGTGATTGAAGCCCCCCACGGTGTGAAGGGGGTGGAGATTGCATTGTCCTGTGATTAACTGCATTATGCTTGAAACTGTATAAGAAGCTGAGAAAATACCAATAAATGGTTCATATCTTTGAAGCAAGTGCAGAGCTGAGTCTCGTCTTGTTTATGGGAATTGATATGGATCGTGTATGCCGGATTGTCGCAGTGTGTCAGATAAGCTTGTCGTGGTTGGATGGAAGATCGTAAACGGTGGTGACCGTTACACTGCATAACTCCTCTTGTCCATAACTTCTCCACAACTCCTCATCTCCATAACTTCTCCCCAATTCCTCATCTCCATAACTTCTCCCCAACTCCTCATCTCCATAACCTCTCCACAACTCATCATCTCCCTAACCTCTCCACAACTCATCATCTCCATAACATCTCCCAACTCCTCATCTCCTTAACTTCTCCACAACGCCTCATTTCCATAACTTCTCCACAACTCCTCATCTCCATAACTTCTCCCCAACTCCTCATCTCAATAACTTCTCCCCAATTCCTCATCTCCATAACTTCTCCCCAACTCCTCATCTCCATAACCTCTCCACAACTCATCATCTCCCTAACCTCTCCACAACTCATCATCTCCATAACATCTCCCAACTCCTCATCTCCTTAACTTCTCCACAACGCCTCATTTCCATAACTTCTCCACAACTCCTCATCTCCATAACTTCTCCCCAACTCCTCATCTCAATAACTTCTCCCCAAGTCCTCATCTCCATAACTTCTCCACAACTTCTCCACAACCCCTCATCTCCATAAGTTCTCCTCATCTCCATAAGTTCTCCTCATGTCCTCCCCAACTCCTCATCTCCATAACTTCTCCACAACCCCTCATCTGCATAACTTCTCACCAACCTATCATCTCCATAACTTCTCCCCAACTCCTCTTCTCCATAACTTCTCCACAGCTCCTCATCTCCATAACTTCTCCACAGCTCCTCATCTCCATAACTTCTCCACAGCTCCTCATCTCCATAACTTCTCCACAGCTCCTCATCTCCATAACTTCTCCACAGCTCCTCATCTCTATAACTTCTCCAGAAATCCTCATCTCCATAACTTCTCCCCAACTCTCATTTCCATAACTTTCCACAACTCCTCATCTCCATAACTTCTCCCCAACTCCTCATCTCAATAACTTCTCCCCAAGTCCTTATCTCCATAACTTCTCCACAACCCCTCATCTCCATAAGTTCTCCTCATCTCCATAAGTTCTCCTCATGTTCTCTCCAACTCCTCATCTCCATAACTTCTCCACAACCCTCATCCGCATAACTTCTCACCAACCTATCATCTCCATAACTTCTCCCAACTCCTCTTCTCCATAAGTTCTCCACAGCTATCATCTCCATAACTTCTCCCCACCACTCCTCATTTCCATAAGTTCTCCACCGCTCCTCATCTCCATAACTTCTCCACAACTCCTCATCTCCATAACTTCTCCAAACTCCTCATCTCCATAACTTCTCCCAAACTCCTCATCTCCATAATTTCTCCCCAACTCCTCATCTCCATAACTTCTCCCCAACTCCTCATCTCCATAACTTCTCCCCAACTCCTCACCTCCATAACTTCTCCCCAACTCCTCACCTCCATAACTTCTCCCCCAACTCCTCATCTTCATAACTTCTCCCCAACTCCTCATCTCTTTAACTTCTCCCCAACTCCTTTACCTCCATAACTTCCAATCTCCATAACTTCTCCCCAACTCATCTCCATAACATCTCCTCAACTCAATTACTTCTCCCCAACTCCTCATCTTCATAACTTTTCCAAAACTCCTCAACTCCATAACTTTTTCCCAACTCCTCATGTCAATATCTTCTCCAGGTTTACACTCTCAGCACTCCCTTCCATACCAGTGGTCTGCTGTTCCCCCACCCAGTCCTACTATTTCTGTGCAGCATTGAAATTGGTGCCAGGCCACTGCAGAAAGTAAGCAGCTGCCTGTATTTCTGGCAAGATCCTTGGATTTTTTTGTACAGTATCCATGAAAAGATGGGAAAGTTTGTGTAATGGAGAGCTGTGCTCAGTATGTTCGTTTAGATAATGACCACCAAACACCTCAAGAAAGTACAAAGTATCACTTCATGATATAACAAAATAATTGCAAAATATGAAAATACTGCATTGTATGTGTTACTATGTTACAAAACTTTAACAAAGTAAAGCTTAAACTATTTATTAACATTTTATTTTGAAAAAATAGATGTATCTGCAACAATGGAACCATCAACTGAGACGACGCCAGATATCACCTTGCCGATGACAGCAGATGAATCAACAACCAGCATTGAAACTCCAACCACGACAGCAACAACAGCTGCTGAGTCCACAGCCACCACTATAGCAACCAGTAGTGAAACTCCAACCACTGTCACGACAGCAACAACAGCTGCTGAGTCTACAGCCACCACTTTAGCACCAGTAGTGAAACTCCAACCACTGTCACGACAGCAACAACAACTGCAGAGTCTACAGCCACCACTATAGCAACCAGTAGTGAAACTCCAACCACTGTCACAACAGCAACAACAACTGCAGAGTCTACAGCCACCACTATAGCAACCGTAGTGAAACTCCAACCACTGTCACGACAGCAACAACATCTGCTGAGTCCACAACCACCACTATAGCAACAGTAGTGAAAATCCAACCACTGTCACGACAGCAACAACAACTGCAGAGTCTACAGCCACCACTATAGCAACCAGTAGTGAAACTCCAACCACTGCCACGACAGCAACAACAGCTGCTGAGTCCACAGCCACCACTAGTGAAACTCCAACCACTGCCACGACAGCAACAACAACTGCAGAGTCTACAGCCACCACTATAGCAACCAGTAGTGAAACTCCAACCACTGCCACGACAGCAACAACAGCTGCTGAGTCCACAGCCACCACTAGTGAAACTCCAACCACTGCCACGACAGCAACAACAGCTGCTGAGTCCACAGCCACCACTTTAGCAGCCAGTAGTGAAACTCCAACCACTGTCACGACAGCAACAACAGCTGCTGAGTCTACAGCCACCACTTTAGCAGCCAGTACTGAAACTCCAACCACTGCCACAACAGCAACAACAGCTGCTGAGTCTACAGCCACCACTATAGCACCAGTAGTGAAACTCCAACCACTGCCACGACAGCAACAACAGCTGCTGAGTCCACAGCCACCACTAGTGAAACTCTAACCACTGCCACAACAGCAACAACAGCTGCTGAGTCCACAGCCACCACTATAGCAACGAGTAGTGAAACTCCAACCACTGCCACGACAGCAACAACAGCTGCTGAGTCCACAGCCACCACTAGTGAAACTCCAACCACTGCCACGACCAGCAACAACATCTGCTGAGTCCACAACCACCACTATAGCAACAGTAGTGAAACTCCAACCACTGCCACGACAGCAACAACATCTGCTGAGTCACAACCACCACTATAGCAACCAGTAGTGAAACTCCAACCACTGTCACGACAGCAACAACAGCTGCTGAGTCCACAGCACCACTATAGCAACCAGTAGTGAAACTCCAACCACTGCCATGACAGCAACAACAACTGCTGAGTCCACAGCCACCACTAGTGAAACTCCAACCACTGCCACGACAGCAACAACAGCTGCT
This sequence comes from Rana kukunoris, assembly GCA_029574335.1. Taxonomy (NCBI): domain Eukaryota; kingdom Metazoa; phylum Chordata; class Amphibia; order Anura; family Ranidae; genus Rana; species Rana kukunoris. Next base: position 248,236 of record JAJQKJ010001879.1, on the reverse strand, counting down.
GAGTCTACAGCCACCACTATAGCAACCAGTAGTGAAACTCCAACCACTGCCACGACAGCAACAACAGCTGCTGAGTCCACAGCCACCACTAGTGAAACTCCAACCACTGCCACGACAGCAACAACAGCTGCTGAGTCCACAGCCACCACTTTAGCAGCCAGTAGTGAAACTCCAACCACTGCCACCACAGCAACAACAACTGCAGAGTCTACAGCCACCACTATAGCAACCAGTAGTGAAACTCCAACCACTGCCACGACAGCAACAACAGCTGCTGAGTCACAGCCAGCACTATAGCAACCAGTAGTGAAACTCCAACCACTGTCACGACAGCAACAACAACTGCAGAGTCTACAGCCACCACTATAGCAACCAGTAGTGAAACTCCAACCACTGCCACGACAGCAACAACAGCTGCTGAGTCCACAGCCACCACTAGTGAAACTCCAACCACTGCCACGACAGCAACAACAACTGCAGAGTCTACAGCCACCACTATAGCAACCAGTAGTGAAACTCCAACCACTGCCACGACAGCAACAACAGCTGCTGAGTCCACAGCCACCACTAGTGAAACTCCAACCACTGCCACGACAGCAACAACAGCTGCTGAGTCCACAGCCAGCACTATAGCAACCAGTAGTGAAACTCCAACCACTGCCACGACAGCAACAACAAATGCTGAGTCCACAGCCACCACTATAGCAACCAGTAGTGAAACTCCAACCACTGTCACAACAGCAACAACATCTGCTGAGTCTACAGCCACCACTATAGCAACCATTAGTGAAACTCCAACCACTGTCACAACAGCAACAACATCTGCTGAGTCTACAGCCACCACTTTAGCAGCCAGTAGTGAAACTCCAACCACTGTCACGACAGCAACAACAACTGCAGAGTCTACAGCCACCACTATAGCAACCAGTAGTGAAACTCCAACCACTGTCACAACAGCAACAACAACTGCAGAGTCTACAGCCACCACTATAGCAACCAGTAGTGAAACTCCAACCACTGTCACGACAGCAACAACATCTGCTGAGTCCACAACCACCACTATAGCAACCAGTAGTGAAAATCCAACCACTGTCTCGACAGCAACAACAACTGCAGAGTCTACAGCCACCACTATAGCAACCAGTAGTGAAACTCCAACCACTGCCACGACAGCAACAACAGCTGCTGAGTCCAGCCAGCCACCACTAGTGAAACTCCAACCACTGCCACGACAGCAACAACAGCTGCTGAGTCCACAGCCACCACTTTAGCAGCCAGTAGTGAAACTCCAACCACTGCCACGACAGCAACAACAGCTGCTGAGTCTACAGCCACCACTTTAGCAGCCAGTACTGAAACTCCAACCACTGCCACAGCAGCAACAACAGCTGCTGAGTCTACAGCCACCACTATAGCAACCAGTAGTGAAACTCCAACCACTGCCACGACAGCAACAACAGCTGCTGAGTCCACAGCCACCACTAGTGAAACTCTAACCACTGCCACAACAGCAACAACAGCTGCTGAGTCCACAGCCACCACTAGTGAAACTCCAACCACTGCCACGACAGCAACAACAGCTGCTGAGTCCACAGCACCCACTAGTGAAACTCCAACCACTGCCACGACAGCAACAACAACTGCAGAGTCTACAGCCACCACTATAGCAACCAGTAGTGAAACTCCAACCACTGCCACAACAGCAACAACAGCTGCTGAGTCCACAGCCACCACTTTAGCAGCCAGTAGTGAAACTCCAACCACTGCCACGACAGCAACAACAGCTGCTGAGTCACAGCCACCACTTTAGCAGCCAGTAGTGAAACTCCAACCACTGCCACGACAGCAACAACAGACTGCTGAGTCCACAGCCACCACTAGTGAAACTCCAACCACTGCCACGACAGCAACAACAACTGCAGAGTCTACAGCCACCACTATAGCAACCAGTAGTGAAACTCCAACCACTGTCACAACAGCAACAACAGCTGCTGAGTCTACAGCCACCACTATAGCAACCAGTAGTGAAACTCCAACAACTGCAACGACAGCAACAACAACTGCTGAGTCCACAGCCACCACCATAGCAACCAGTAGTGAAACTCCAACCACTGTCACAACAGCAACAACATCTGCTGAGTCCACAGCCACCACTAGTGAAACTCCAACCACTGCCACGACAGCAACAACAACTGCAGAGTCTACAGCCACCACTTAGCAACCAGTAGTGAAACTCCAACCACTGCCACGACAGCAACAACAGCTGCTGAGTCCACAGCCACCACTATAGCAACGAGTAGTGAAACTCCAACCACTGCCACGACAGCAACAACAGCTGCTGAGTCCACAGCCACCACTAGAGAAACTCCAACCACTGCCACGACAGCAACAACAACTGCAGAGTCTACAGCCACCACTATAGCAACCACTAGTGAAACTCCAACCACTGCCACAACAGCAACAACAGCTGCTGAGTCCACAGCCACCACTATAGCAACGAGTAGTGAAACTCCAACCACTGCCACGACAGCAACAACAGCTGCTGAGTCCACAGCCACCACTAGAGAAACTCCAACCACTGCCACGACAGCAACAACAACTGCAGAGTCTACAGCCACCACTATAGCAACCAGTAGTGAAACTCCAACCACTGCCACAACAGCAACAATAGCTGCTGAGTCCACAGCCACCACTTTAGCAGCCAGTAGTGAAACTCCAACCACTGCCACGACAGCAACAACAGCTGCTGAGTCCACAGCCACCACTAGTGAAACTCCAACCACTGCCACGACAGCAACAACAACTGCAGAGCTACAGCCCCACTATAGCAACCAGTAGTGAAACTCCAACCACTGCACGACAGCAACAACAGTCTAAACAACAGCTGCTGAGTACACAGCCACCACTATAGCAGCCAGTAGTGAAACTCCAACCACTGCCACAACAGCAACAACAGCTGCTGAGTCTACAGCCACCACTATAGCAACCAGTAGTGAAACTCCAACCACTGCCACGACAGCAACAACAGCTGCTGAGTCCACAGCCACCACTATAGCAACCAGTAGTGAAACTCCAACCACTGCCACGACAGCAACAACAGCTGCTGAGTCTACAGCCACCACTATAGCAACAAGTAGTGAAACTCCAACCACTGCCACGACAGCAACAACAGCTGCTGAGTCTACAGCCACCAATTTAGCAGCCATTAGTGAAACTCCAACCACTGCCACGGCAGCAACAACAGCTGCTGAGTCCACAACCACCACTATAGCAACCAGTAGTGAAACTCCAACCACTGTCACAACAGCAACAACAGCTGCTGAGTCCACAACCACCACTATAGCAACCAGTAGTGAAACTCCAACCACTGCCACGACAGCAACAACAACTGCTGAGTCTGCAGCCACCACTATAGCAACCAGTAGTGAAACTCCAACCACTGTCACGACAGCAACAACAGCTGCTGAGTCCACAGCCACCACTATGAAACTCCAACCACTGCCACGACAGCAACAACAACTGCAGAGTCTACAGCCACCACTATAGCAACCAGTAGTGAAACTCCAACCACTGCCACAACAGCAACAACAGCTGCTGAATCTACAGGCACCACTATAGCAACCAGTAGTGAAACTCCAACCACTGCCACGACAGCAACAACAGCTGCTGAGTCTACAGCCACCACTATAGCAACCAGTAGTGAAACTCCAACAACTGCCACACAGCAACAACAGCTGCTGAGTCTACAGCCACCACGATAGCAACCAGTAGTGAAACTCCAACCACTGCCCACAACAGCAACAACAGCTGCTGAGTCCACAGTCACCACTTTAGCAGCCAGTAGTGAAACTCCAACCACTGCCACGACAGCAACAACAGCTGCTGAGTCCACAGCCACCACTAGTGAAACTCCAACCACTGCCACGACAGCAACAACAACTGCAGAGTCTACAGCCACCACTATAGCAACCAGTAGTGAAACTCCAACCACTGTCACAACAGCAACAACAGCTGCTGAGTCTACAGCCACCACTATAGCAACCAGTAGTGAAACTCCAACAACTGCACAACAACTGCTGAGTCCACAGCCACCACTATAGCAACCAGTAGTGAAACTCCATCCACTGTCACGACAGCAACAGCAGCTGCTGAGTCCACAGCCACCACTAGTGAAACTCCAACCACTGCCACAACAGCAACAACAACTGCAGAGTCTACAGCCACCACTATAGCAACCAGTAGTGAAACTCCAACCACTGTCACAACAGCAACAACAGCTGCTGAGTCTACAGCCACCACTATAGCAACCAGTAGTGAAACTCCAACCACTGCCACGACAGCAACAACAACTGCTGAGTCTACAGCCACCACTATAGCAACCAGTAGTGAAACTCCAACCACTGCCACGACAGGAACAACTGCAGAGTCTACAGCCACCACTATAGCAGCCAGTACTGAAACTCCAACCACTGTCCACGACAGCAACAACAGCTGCTGAGTCCACAGCCACCACTAGTGAAACTCCAACCACTGCCACGACAGCAACAACAACTGCAGAGTCTACAGCCACCACTATAGCAACCAGTAGTGAAACTCCAACCACTGCCACGACAGCAACAACAGCTGCTGAGTCCACAGCCACCACTAGTGAAACTCCAACCACTGCCACAACAGCAACACAGCTGCTGAGTCCACAGCCACCACTATAGCAACGAGTAGTGAAACTCCAACCACTGCCACAACAGCAACAACAGCTGCTGAGTCCACAGCCACCACTAGTGAAACTCCAACCACTGCCACGACAGCAACAACAACTGCAGAGTCTACAGCCACCACTATAGCAACAGTAGTGAAACTCCAACCACTGTCACAACAGCAACAACAGCTGCTGAGTCTACAGCCACCACTATAGCAACCAGTAGTGAAACTCCAACAACTGCCAACAACAACTGCTGAGTCCACAGCCACCACTATAGCAACAGTAGTGAAACTCCAACCACTGTCACAACAGCAACAACATCTGCTGAGTCCACAGCCACCACTAGTGAAACTCCAACCACTGCCACGACAGCAACAACAACTGCAGAGTCTACAGCCACCACTATAGCAACCAGTAGTGAAACTCCAACAACTGCAACAACAACTGCTGAGTCCACAGCCACCACTATAGCAACCAGTAGTGAAACTCCAACCACTGTCACAACAGCAACAACAGCTGCTGATTCCACAGCCACCACTAGTGAAACTCCAACCACTGCCACGACAGCAACAACAACTGCAGAGTCTACAGCCTCCACTATAGCAACCAGTAGTGAAACTCCAACCACTGCCACGACAGCAACAACAGCTGCTGAGTACACAGCCACCACTATAGCAGCCAGTAGTGAAACTCCAACCACTGCCACAACAGCAACAACAGCTGCTGAGTCTACAGCCACCACTATAGCAACCAGTAGTGAAACTCCAACCACTGCCACGACAGCAACAACAGCTGCTGAGTCCACAGCCACCACTATAGCAACCAGTAGTGAAACTCCAACCACTGCCACGACAGCAACAACAGCTGCTGAGTCTACAGCCACCACTATAGCAACAAGTAGTGAAACTCCAACCACTGCCACGACAGCAACAACACTGCTGAGTCCTGCAGCCACCACTAGTGAAACTCCAACCACTGCCACGACAGGAACAACAACTGCAGAGTCTACAGCCACCACTATTGCAACCAGTAGTGAAACTCCAACCACTGCCACGACAGCAACAACAGCTGCTGAGTCCACAGCCACCACTTTAGCAGCCAGTAGTGAAACTCCAACCACTGCCACGACAGCAACAACAGCTGCTGAGTCCACAGCCACCACTAGTGAAACTCCAACCACTGCCACGACAGCAACAACAACTGCAGAGTCTACAGCCACCACTATAGCAACCAGTAGTGAAACTCCAACCACTACCACGACAGCAACAACAACTGCTGAGTCTACAGCCACCACTTTAGCAGCCAGTACTGAAACTCCAACCACTGCCACGACAGCAACAACAGCTGCTGAGTCTACAGCCACCACTATAGCAACCAGTAGTGAAACTCCAACCACTGCCACGACAGCAACAACAACTGCTGAGTCTGCAGCCACCACTATAGCAACCAGTAGTGAAACTCCAACCACTGTCACGACAGCAACAACAGCTGCTGAGTCTACAGCCACCACTTTAGCACAGTAGTACTGAAACTCCAACCACTGCCACGACAGGAACAACAACTGCACAGTCTACAGCCACCACTATAGCAACGAGTAGTGAAACTCCAACCACTGCCACGACAGCAACAACAGATGCTGAGTCCACAGCCACCACTATTGCAACCAGTAGTGAAACTCCAACCCCTGCCACGACAGCAACAACAACTGCAGAGTCTACAGCCACCACTATAGCAACCAGTAGTGAAACTCCAACCACTGCCACGACAGCAACAACAACTGCTGAGTCTGCAGCCACCACTATAGCAACCAGTAGTGAAACTCCAACCACTGTCACGACAGCAACAACAGCTGCTGAGTCTACAGCCACCACTTTAGCAGCCAGTACTGAAACTCCAACCACTGCCACAACAGCAACAACAGCTGCTGAGTCTACAGCCACCACTATAGCAACCAGTAGTGAAACTCCAACCACTGCCACGACAGCAACAACAGCTGCTGAGTCCACAGCCACCACTAGTGAAACTCCAACCACTGCCACGACAGCAACAACAACTGCAGAGTCTACAGCCACCACTATAGCAACCAGTAGAAACTCCAACCACTGCCACGACAGCAACAAAGCTGCTGACTACAGCCAACTATAGCACAGTAGTGAAACTCCAACCACTCACGACAGCAACAACAACTGCTGAGTCTGCAGCCACCACTATAGCAACCAGTAGAAACTCCAACCACTGCCACAACAGCAAAAAGCTGCTGACTACAACCAACTATAGCACAGTAGTGAAACTCCAACCACTGCCGACAGCAAAAACAGCTGCTGAGTCTACAGCCACCACTTTAGCAGCCAGTACTGAAACTCCAACCACTGCCACAACAGCAACAACAGCTGTGTGAGTCTACAGCCACTATAGCACTAGTGAAACTCCAACCACTGCCACGACAGCAACAACAACTGCAGAGTCTACAGCCACCACTATAGCAACCAGTAGTGAAACTCCAACCACTGCCACGACAGCAACAACAGCTGCTGAGTCTACAGCCACCACTATAGCAACAAGTAGTGAAACTCCAACCACTGCCACGACAGCAACAACAGCTGCTGAGTCCACAACCACCACTTTAGCAGCCAGTATTGAAACTCCAACCACTGCCACGACAGCAACAACAGCTGCTGAGTCCACAGCCACCACTAGTGAAACTCCAACCACTGCCACGACAGCAACAACAACTGCTGAGTCTGCAGTCACCACTAGTGAAACTCCAACCACTGCCACGACAGGAACAACAGCTGCAGAGTCTACAGCCACCACTATAGCAACGAGTAGTGAAACTCCAACCACTGCCACGACTGCAGCAACAACAGCTGCTGAGTCCACAGCCACCACTTTAGCAGCCAGTATTGAAACTCCAACCACTGCCACGACAGCAACAACAGCTGCTGAGTCCACAGCCACCTATTGCAACCTAGTGAAACTCCAACCACTGCCACGACAGAAACTCAACCTGAGAATGCAGCCCCACTAGTGAAACTCCAACCACGCCACAACAGCAACAACAACTGCAGAGTCTACAGCCACCACTATAGCAACCAGTAGTGAAACTCCAACCACTGCCACGCAACAAAAGCTGCAGTCCACAGCCACATTTTAACAGTAGAAACTCCTACCACTGCCACGCTGAGCAACAACTCTGAGTACAGCCACCACTATAGCAACCAGTCGTGAAACTCCAACCACTGCCACGCAGCACAACAACTGCTGAGTCTGCAGCCACCACTATAGCAACCAGTAGTGAAACTCCAACCACTGCCACGACAGCAACAACAGCTGCTGAGTCCACAGCCACCACTTTAGCAGCCAGTATTGAAACTCCAACCACTGCCACGACAGCAACAACAACTGCACAGTCTACAGCCACCACTATAGCAACCAGTAGTGAAACTCCAACCACTCCCACGACAGCAACATCAACTGCTGAGAATGCAGCCACCACTAGTGAAACTCCAACCACTGCCACAACAGCAACAACAGCTGCTGAGTCCACAGCCACCACTATAGCAACCAGTAGTGAAACTCCAACCACTGCCACGACAGCAACAACAACTGCAGAGTCTACAGCCACCACTATAGCAACCAGTAGTGAAACTCCAACCACTGCCACGACAGCAACAACAGCTGCTGAGTCTGCAGCCACCACTATAGCAACCAGTAGTGAAACTCCAACCACTGCCACGACAGCAACAACAGCTGCTGAGTCCACAGCCACCACTATTGCAACCAGTAGTGAAACTCCAACCACTGCCACGACTGCAGCAACAACTGCTGAGTCCACACCCACCACTAGTGAAACTCCAACCACGGCCACAACAGCAACAACAGCTGCTGAATCTACAGCCACCACTATAGCAACCAGTAGTGAAACTCCAACCACTGCCACGACAGCAACAACAACTGCTGAGTCCACAGCCACCACTATAGCAACCAGTAGTGAAACTCCAATCATTGCCACGACAGCAACAACAACTGCTGAGTCCACAGCCACCACTATAGCAACCAGTAGTGAAACTCCAACCACTGCCACGACAGCAACAACAACTGCTGAGTCCACAGCCACCACTATAGCAACCAGTAGTGAAACTCCAACCACTGCCACGACAGCAACAACAACTGCTGAGTCCACAGCCACCACTATAGCAACCAGTAGTGAAACTCCAACCACTGCCATGACAGCAACAACAACTGCAGAGTCTACAGCCACCACTATAGCAACCAGTAGTGAAACTCCAACCACTGCTACGACAGCAACAACATCTGCTGAGTCCACAGCCACCACTATAGCAGCCAGTACTGAAACTCCAACCACTGCCACGACAGCAACAACAGCTGCAGAGTCTACAGCCACCACTATTGCAACCAGTAGTGAAACTCCAACCACTGTCATGACAGCAACAACAGCTGCTGAGTCCACAGCCACCACTATAGCAACCAGTAGTGAAACTCCAACCACTGCCACGACAGCAACAACAACTGCTGAGTCCACAGACACCACTAGTGAATCTCCAACCACTGCCATGACAGCAACAACAACTGCCGAGTCTACAGCCACTACTATCGCAACCAGTAGTGAAACTCCAACCACTGCCACGACAGCAACAACAGCTGCTGAGTCTACAGCCACCACTATTGCAACCAGTAGTAAAACTCCAACCACTGCCACGACAGCAACAACAGCTGCTGAGTCTACAGCCACCACTATTGCAACCAGCAGTGAAACTCCAACCCCTGCCACGACAGCAACAACAGCTGCTGAGTCCACAGCCACCACTATAGCAACCAGTAGTGAAACTCCAACCACTGCCACGACAGCAACAACAGCTGCTGAGTCTACAGCCACCACTATTGCAACCAGTAGTGAAACTCCAACCACTGCCACGACAGCAACAACAGCTGCTCAGTCCACAGCCACCACTATAGCAACCAGTAGTGAAACTCCAACCACTGCCATGACAGCAACAACAACTGCTGAGTCTACAGCCACTACTATCGCAACCAGTAGTGAAACTCCAACCACTGCCACGACAGCAACAACAGCTGCTGAGTCTACAGCCACCACTATTGCAACCAGTAGTGAAACTTCAACCACTGCCACGACAGCAACAACAGCTGCAGAGTCTACAGCCACCACTATAGTAACCAGTAGTGAAACTCCAACCACTGCTACGACAGTAACAACGGCTGCTGAGTCCACAACCACCACTTTAGCAACCAGTAGTGAAACTCCAACCACTGCCACGACAGCAACAACAGCTGCAGAGTCTACAGCCACCACTATAGTAACCAGTAGTGAAACTCCAACCACTGCCACGACAGCAACAGCTGCAGAGTCTACAGCCTCCACTATAGTAACCAGTAGTGAAACTCCAACCACTGCCACGACAGCAACAACAGCTGCAGAGTCTACAGCCACCACTATAGTAACCAGTAGTGAAACTCCAACCACTGCTACGACAGCAACAACAGCTGCAGAGTCTACAGCCACCACTATAGTAACCAGTAGTGAAACTCCAACCACTGCCACGACAGCAACAGCTGCAGAGTCTACAGCCTCCACTATAGTAACCAGTAGTGAAACTCCAACCACTGCCACGACAGCAACAACAGCTGCAGAGTCTACAGCCACCACTATAGTAACCAGTAGTGAAACTCCAACCACTGACACGACAGCAACAACAGCTGCTGAGTCTACAGCCACCACTATAGTAACCAGTAGTGAAACTCCAACCACTGCCACGACAGCAACAACAGCTGCAGAGTCTACAGCCACCACTATAGTAACCAGTAGTGAAACTCCAACCACTGACACGACAGCAACAACAGCTGCTGAGTCCACAACCACCACTATAGCCACCATAGCAACACCTGGATCCAGTTCAGCCCCCGGATCAGGTACAACTTCAGGAACCAGTACAACATCTGAATTCAGTACGACTCCAGAAGCCAGCACAACACTCGCATCCAGTGCAAATCCAGAAGCCAGTACAGCCCTTGGATCCAGTATGACTCCAGATGCCAGTACAACATCTGGATCAAGTAAAGCCCCTGGATCCAGTACAACACCCGGATCCAGTACAACTCCAGAAGCCAGTACAACACCTGGATCCAGTACAACTCCAGAAACCAGTAAACCACATGGATCCAGTACAACTCCAGAAGCCAGTACAACACCTGGATCCAGTACTGCCCCCGGATCCAGTACAACATCTGGATTCAGTACAACTCCAGAAGCCAGGACAACCAGTACCCCTGTATCCAGTACATCTCCTGGAACCAGTACAACACCTGGATTAAGTTCATCTCCAGAGGCCAGTACAACACCTACAACCCCGGATCCAGTACAACATCTGGATTGAGTACGACCCCAGAAGCCAGGACAACACCTGGATCCAGTACAACTCTAGGAACCAGTACAATACCTGGATCCAGTACAACTCCAGGAGCCAGTACAACACCTGGATCCAGTATAATTCCAGGAACTAGTGCAACAAATGATTCCAGTACAACTCCAAGCAGCAGTACAACACCTGGATCCAGTACAACTCCAGAAGCCAGTACAACACCTGGATCCAATACAACACCTGGATCCACTACAGTTTCAGGAATGATTACAACACCCGGATCCAGTGTAACTCCAGCAGCCAGTACAACACTTGGATCCAGTACATCTCCAGAAACCAGTACAACACCTGGATCCAGTACATCTCCAGAAACCAGTACAACACCTGGATTAAGTTCAACTCCAGAACCCAGTACAACATCTGGATCCAGTACAATGCCAGGAGCCAGTACAACACCTGGATCAGTACAGTCCAGGAACAGTACAACTCCAGGAACCAGTACAACACATGGAACTACAACCAGGAACCAGTACAACACATGGAACCAGTACACCTGGATTTAGTACAACTTCAGGAACCAGTACAATACCTGGATCTAGCAAAACTTCAGGAACCAGTGCAACACCTGGACCCAGTACGACTACAGAAGCTAATAGAACAAATGGATCTAGTACAACTCCAGAAGCCAGTACAATACCTGGATCCAGTACAACTCCAGGAACGAGTACAACACCTGGATTCAGTACAGCTCCAGAAATGATTACAGCACCTGGATCCAGTGCAGCTCCAGCAGCTAGTACAACACCGCAATCCAGTACAACTCCAGAAACCAGTACCCCTGGATCCAGTACATCTCTAGGAACCAGTACAACACCTAGATTAAGTTCAACTCCAGAAGCCAGTACAACACCAGGATCCAGTACAACACCAGAAGCCAGTACAACACCTGGATCTAGTCCGACACCTGAATACAGTACAACTCCAGAAGCCAGTACAACACCTGGATCCAGTTCAACTCCAGGAACCAGTACAACACCTGAATCCAGTACAACACCTGCATCCAGTACAACTCCAGGAACCAGTACAACACCTGGATCCGGTACAACTACAGGAACCAGTGCAACACCTGGATACAGTACAACTCCAGAAACCAGTACAACACCTGGATCCAGTACAACTCCAGAAGCCAGTACAACACCTGGATCCAGTGCAACACCTGGATCCAGTACAACTCCAGGAGCAAGTACAATACCTGGATCCAGTACAGCACCTGGATCCAGTACAACTCCAGGAGCCAGTACAATACCTGGATCCAGTACAACACCTGGATCCAGTACAACTCCAGGAACCAGTACAACACCTGGATCCAGTACAAATCCAGGAACCAGTACAACACCTGGATCCGTTACAACTCTAGAAGCCAGTACAACACCTGGATCCAGTACAACTCCAGGAACTAGTACAAAACCTGAACCCAGTACAACATCTGGATCCAATATAACACCTGGATCTAGTACAACACCTGTATCCAGTACAACTCCAGGAACCAGTACAACACCTGGATCCAGTACAACACCTGGATCCAGTACAACTCCAGGAACCAGTACAACACCTGGATCCAGTACAACTCCAGGAACCAGTACAACACCTGGATCCAGTACAACTTCAGGAACCAGTACAACACCTGGATCCAGTACAACACCTGAATCCAGTACAACTCCAGCAACCAGTACAACACCTGGTTCCAGTACAACTCCAGGAACCAGTACAACACCTGGATCCAGTACAACAACTGGATCCGTTACAACTCCTGGATCCAGTACAACTCCTGGATCCAGTACAACTCCAGGAACCAGTACAACTCCAGGAACCAGTACAACACCTGGATCCAGTACAACACCTGGATCCAGTACAACTCCAGGAACCAGTAAAACACCTGAATCCAGTACAACTCCTGAAGCCAGCACAACACATGGTTCTAGTACAACTCCAGGAACCAGTACAACACCTGGATCCAGTACAACGCCAGGAACCAGTTCAACACCTGAATCCAGTTCAACAACTGGATCCGTTACAACTTCAGAAGCCAGTACAACACCTGGATCCAGTACAACTCCAGGGGCCAGTACACCACCTGGATCCAGTACAACTCCAGGAACCAGTACAACACATGGATCCAGTACAACTCCAGAAGCCAGTACAACACCTGGATCCAGTACAACTCCAGGAACCACTACAATACCTGGATCCAGTACAACACCTGGATCTGTTACAACTCCAGAAGCCAGTACAACACCTGGATCCAGTACACCACCTGGATCCAGTACAACTCCAGGAGCCAGTACAATACCTGGATCCAGTACAACAGCTGGATCCAGTACAACTCCAGAAACCAGTACCACACCTGGATCCAATACAAATCCAGGAACCAGTACAACACCTGTATCTGTTACAACTCCAGAAGCCAGTACAACACCTGAACCCAGTACAACATCCGGATCCAATATAACACCTGGATCCAGTACAACACCTGGATCCAGTACAACTCCAGGAACCAGTACAACACCTGGATCCAGTACAACACCTGGATCCAGTACAACTCCAGGAACCAGTACAACAACTGGATCCAGTACAACTCCAGGAACCAGTACAACACCTGGATCCAGTACAACTCCAGGAACCAGTACAACACCTGGATCCAGTACAACACCTGGATCCAGTACAAATCCAGGAACCAGTACAACATCTGGATCCAGTACAACACCTGGTTCCAGTACAACTCCATTAACCAGTACAACACCTGGATCCAGTACAACTCCAGGAACCAGTACAACAGCTGGATCCAGTACAACAACTGGATCCGTTACAACTCCAGTAGCCAGTACAACCCCAGGTGCCAGTACAACTCCAGGAGCCAGTACAACACCTGGATCCAGTACAACACCTGGATCCAGTACAACTCCAGGAACCAGTACAACACCTCGATCCAGTACAACTACAGAAGCCAGTACAACACCTGGTTCTAGTACAACTCCAGGAACCAGTACAACACCTGGATCCAATATAACTCCAGGAACCAGTACAACACCTGGATCCAGTACAACTCCAGGAACCAGTACAACACCTGGATCCAGTACAACAACTGGATCCGTTACAACTCCAGAAGCCAGTACAACACCTGGATCCAGTACAACTCTAGGAACCACTACAATACCTGGATCCAGTACAGCACCTGAATCTGTTACAACTCCAGAAGCCAGTACAAAACCTGGATCCAGTACAACACCTGGATCCAGTACAACTCCAGGAACCACTACAATACCTGGATCCAGTACAACACCTGTATCTGTTACAACTCCAGAAGCCAGTACAACACCTGGATCCAGTACAACACCTGGATCCAGCACAACTCCAGGAACCAGTACAACACCTGGATCAAGTACAACTCCAGGAACCAGTACAATACCTGGATCCAGTACAACACCTGGATCTGTTACAACTCCAGAAGCCAGTACAACACCTGGATCCAGTACAACACCTGGATCCAGTACAACTACAGGAACCAGTACAACACCTGGATCCAGCACAACTCCAGGAACCAGTACAACACCTGGATCCAATACAATTCCAGAAGCCAGTACAACACCTGGATCCAGTACAACTCCAAGAACCAGTACAACTCCAGAAGCCAGTACAACACCTGGATCCAATACAACACCTGGATTCAATAACACACCTGGATCCAGTACAACACCTGGAACCAGTACAACTCCAGGAACCAGTACAACATTTGAATCCAGTACCACTCCGGAAGCCCGTACAATACCTGGATCCAGTAGAACTCCAGAAGCCAGTACAACACCAAACACCAGTACAACATCTGGAACCAGCACAACTCCAGGAACCAGTACAGCACCTGGATCTAGTACAACACTTGGATCGGGTACAGCAGTATCGGGAGCAAGCACAACTTCTGCCAATGCAACTGTAGCCAGTGCAACATCGCAAAACACTACTACTCAAGGTACCCTTTGGTTTGTCCCACACCCTCATTTAGAACATGTATGTTGATACAGTTTGTAGTAAGCAGTGTATTGTATTATGGAGTTATTGTCAGTGAGTTAAACCCAAAATTGGGCTTAGGATTTCTTTTGCTGTTTATCCCTACTCCTCATAGATGCACCCCTGTACCCCTAAAAAAAATGTTTTTAACTCCTATACAGTGCAAACCTTTTTCCATGTGCCTTTGGCTCACAATGTCACCGGTCCTCTCCACCCTTTTCTCCCAGCAGCGGTGGACAGATCTAAATGCTGCACAGAGCAGCACCACCTAATAAAGTGTTGCCACTCTTTGCAGTTTTCTCCAATTATAGATCTTAACCCGATCACTAAAATCTCATATAAGCATTAAAATTACTATGTCAAGTACCTGGTAGAAGCTGAGCCAAGGAGCGGGCTTCCCTCAGGCTTGGTTCACATATATGTGGTGCAGGACCCTGCGTGTGATTCAGACACCAATTCCTATTCAAATCACATGCTATTCTTGGCAGTGCGATTTGAGCAAATTAATTTTGTATAGACAAGGCCAACAAGGCCAGGCCTTGGGGCGGCAGTGGGTGCAGGGGAGGCACTGCGGCTGAGAGGAGAGGACACTTTCACTTTAATTTTGAGAGCTCCCCCCTGTCATGTCACGAATGGTGAGAGGAGAGAAAAATGAGGGAAGAGGAGGTAAGATGGATCTCAATGTAATTTTTCGGCAGCAACACCCCCCCCCCCCCCCCGGTTTCTCAATGTCATATTCAGCAGCAGCAAAGCACCCCCCCCCGCTTCTCAGTGTCCTGACGAAAAAGTCCGGTGGATAATGTCCCCCCTGTACTGCACAGGCGGGGGACGGCATTGAAGGTCCCGGCCTTGGGGCGGCAAAGGGATTAAATCCGGCCCTGACCGCACCGCACAAAAATGGTGCTTTTGAAAGGTTTGTGTGTACACTCGGGCGGCAGGGAATTCTTGCCAAGAATTTTTTTTCCTGACGAGATTCTGGGATGCCATTAAAGTTCATGCGCGTTTAAAGGCAGGTGTCCCAATACTTTTGACAATATCGTGTATATGAGATGACAGTAAAAAATAAAAAGTGGGTCCAATATCTTTACAGGACTACCTATTTGCATCTGCTGCCTATAGTCATGTGCCTAATAGTACGTTTGGCGCTAGTTAGGTTCACTTTAAGACCAAAATGTCTCTTTGTATAAGTCTTAACACAACTTTTTTTTTCTATTTTTTTCCCATCTAGCACAAACTGTTGGAAGCGGTATATCTGGATCCATCCCTGGTTATGCTATTGCTCTCATTGCAGTGATAGCTGTTGTGATGGTTGCCATACCCATAGTGGCATATCTGGTAAGTGTCAACATGCCGGTATGGCACATATACAGACTACATAGAAAAAAAAATGATTGAAAAAAAAAAATCATGTGTCTTTTGTCTAACAAAGGAATGTCATCAATATATCGGTGCTAACATGGTGATCCCAAGGGTTTTTCGGTAAACAAAGCCATGCCACTGATAGATAAGTTCACTGAATGTTCGGCTAGAAAGAAATACATTTCTTACAGGTTTAGCTCTCACACCTTTATACCCCTTAATGGATCAGAGCAATTTTACAATTTTAGATATGGCCCTATTGATTTGGTGATAACTGTCGGTACTTTACCACTTAAGGACCGAGCCTCTTTTTTAGATGTGGTGTTTACTAGAAAATTACTAAGAACCCCCAAAGGTTATAAAAAAAATTCTAACACCCTAGAGAAAAAAATGGTGACACTTTTTGTCACACCGTATTTGCGCAACGGTCTTTTAAAAAAAATACACTTACTTACTTACAGTTAGCCCAATTTTTTTTATCTTGTGAAAGATAATGTTACGCCGAGTAAATTGATACCCAACATGTCACGCTTTAAATTGCGTCCGCTCGTGGAATGCCGTCAAACTTTTACCCTTAAAAATCTCCATAGGCGACAATTTAAAAAAATTCTACAGGTTGCATGTTTTGAGTTACAGAGGATGTCTAGAGCTAGAATTGCATGTTTTGAGTTACAGAGGATGTCTAGAGCTAGAATTATTGCTCTCGTTCTAACGATCGCCACGATACCTCACATGTGTGGTTTTCATATGCTGGAGCTGCTCACGTATGCGTTCGCTTCTGTGCGCGAGCTCGTCGGGACAGGGTGCGTTTAAAAAAAAAAATCGTATTTATTTGACTTTATTTTAATTATTCTTACACAGTTTTTAAAAAAAAAATTGGATCACTTGTATTCCTATTACAAGGAATGTACAACATCCCTTGTAATCGAAAAAAAGCATGACAGGTCCTCTTAGGCCACGTACACACGATCGGACAAACCTGATGAGAATGGTCCGATGGACCGTTTCCATCGGGTCACCGCTGAAGTGGCCTGATGGTCTGATGTGCGTACACACCATCAGTCATCGGACAAACCCGATCGTGTGTACGCGACCTTAAATATGAGATCTGGGGTAAAAAAATATTAACACTAAAATGCAATTAAAAAAATAAAAATAAATTGTCATTTGAAAAAATTACAAAAAAAAGTCCCTTTAAGAACTATGGGCGGAAGTGACGTTTGGGCGGTATGGAGACGGGTGGGGGCCCATCTTGCTCTCGCTCGTATCCATACCAAGCAACGATAAAGTCCTGATCGGCTCCACCGCTACCAAAGCGGCGGAGGGTGCGGGAGGGCGGCGGGAGGGCCCTCTCCCGCCGCCGATAAGGTGATCTCACGGCGAATCCACCGTAGAGACCACCATTATTGTAAACCAGACCGCCGCCTGAAGATGGATACATGGGTTGTTTTCGCTTTCAATGATAATAGTAAGCAGGACAAATTAAGAGGAGGAATCTCCTTAAAGGGGTGTTCCAGCCCTAAGTTGTGTTTATTAAAAGTCAGCAGCTACAAAAAGTGTAGCTGCTGGCTTTTAATAAACACTCACTTACCTGCTCCTGCGTTCCAGCGACGCGCCGACCGGGGCTCCGCTCCTCTCCCCCCCTGCCCGGCCGGCGTCTCCATCCTGACTGTGGGCACCCAGCCGTGACAGCCTTCGGCTTCACGGCCGGGCACCCACTGCGCATGCGCGAGCCGTACTGCGCATGCGTGCGCGGCGCGGCTCGCCGCTGATTGGAGAGGCGATCGCATGGGACCTGTCAGTGTCCCATGTGATCGCCTACAGGGAGGGGCTGGTGTAGGCGATTAAGGCTTAATCGCCTAACCAGCCCCTCGGCGGAAGCAGGAAGTGGGACAGGAAGTCCCACTCCTACTGAAGCCCCCACTCCCCCCCCAAAAAAATTACATGCCAAATGTGGCATGTATGGGGGTGAGGAGTGGAGTAAGCAAAGGTCGTTTTTTTGGGTGGAACACCCCTTTAATGGGAAAACAGCACAGATAGCAAAAAATAAAAAATAAACTGACAGTTGTTCTAATCCCTCTTCACTCTATCCAAGACTAAAAAAAAAAGTTGACCCTTTTATAAATAATAGTGATAAAAAAGTAATACAATGTTTCTTTTTATTATTTCTAAGCAATCTATTGCCAAAAAATGTTACAAACCAAAATGTATTAAATTTATTTTAGTTGAAAATGTGTCATTTTAAACAGTTCAACTTTGGCCAGTGTCGCTTTAAGCCGGCGTTTTTGTTTTCTGTAACCAGAAAACAAGAAACGCCGGGTTGGAGTTCCGATGCGAGCAGCGTAATTGAATTTCGCCATCGCATCGTTACTTCAACTTAAAAATGGCGCCGGGGGCGTTCCCGCTGATTAACGCTAAAAAAAGATGTTAATCAGCGGGAGTCGGAAATTCACGATCTTTTTCGGGCGCGACGCAGTGACTTTACGACGTTTCCGGAAGCGATACGCGACGTAAAGATAAAGCAGCCCCCTAGTGGAGTATCCTATGTTAAGTATAGGCGTCGTCATCGCGTCGGAAAAAAAAAAATCGTGTCGCTTGCATAAAACGTTCATGAATGGGGATGTGACGTCATTGACGTTCACTGACAGAATTTGGAGCATGCGCACTGGGATGCATTGACACTCGACGCATGCGCAGTACGTTCGCCGTGGGATCGCGCATAGTTTAAATAATACACCCCCCGTACCCGCCCAATTTGAATTCCGCCGGCTCATTTGCGATGCGCTGCCGCAACTTTAGGAGCAAGTGCTTCATGAATAACAGCACTTGCTCCTAAAATTTCGGCAGAGTAACGTAAATGAGAAGCGTTACTCCAGATTAAAGATTCGCCCATCTACCTGAATCTGGCCCATAGTTTTTTATACATGCTGAAAAACAACGTTTTTTTTTTCATGCCGAAAAGTAATCGCGTGTACACGGCATAAGTTTAATGATTGAATAATCAATAATTGAATATGTTTGAATAAATTAGTAGTTGATGCTGGGAAAAGACTTCCAGGGCTAAAATTGTGTTTCTGTAACAAACCATAGAGTATTTACAAATAAACTTAAAGAGGAGTTCCACCCAAATTTGGAACTTCCTCTTGTTCCACTCCTCACCCCCATACATGCCACATTTGGCATGTAATTTTTTTGGGGGGGGAGTGGGGGCTTCAGTAGGAGTGGGACTTCCTGTCCCACTTCCTGCTTCCGCCGAGGGGCTGGTAAGGCGATTAGGCTTAATCGCCTTATTGCAGCCCCTCCCTGTAGGCGATCACATGGGACACTGACAGGTCCCATGCGATCGCCTCTCCAATTAGCGGCGAGCCGCGACGCGCGCGCTTTGCGCATGCATATGCGCAGTGGTCGCGCATGCGCATGCGTGGGTGCCCGTCGTGAAGCCGAAGGCTGTCACGGCTGGGTGCCCACAGTGGAGATGGAGACGCCGGCTGGGGAGGGGGGAGAGGAGCGGAGCCCGGTGCGGCGCGTCGCTGAAACGCTGGACCAGGTAAGTGAGTGTTTATTAAAAGCCAGCAGCTACACTTTTTGTAGCTGCTGACTTTTAATAAACACAATTTTGGCTGGAACACCCCTTTAAGGCTTTTTTTTTTTTGCTTTTTATTATATGCAAAAAAAGGAACAAACAAATAAAGACAAAATAATGATTAGGTATCAATGTTAAAAAAAAGCAAAAAATAAAAAAAAATTAAAAAAAAAGAAGTAAAGAAAAGAAGAAACACCCAGAAAAAAAAATTGTAAAAGAAAATACTAAAAAGAGAAGAAGTAGATAAATAGGGCTGATCAGGGTTAGGTATTGATTACTAAGTGGTTAAATTAGGAAACTATTTTTTTATTTTATTTATTCACTTAATTGTTCTAAGAAGTTACAATGAAGCAATATTAACAACATTGCTTCATCACAACTCTTCAAGAAACTTTTCTTGGTGTCAGTTTACATGGAGCAGAATGATCTGTGGTTGCCGGTGCTGGACATCAAATACACTGATAGGCCCGGATTCACAGACATCGGCGCACATTTATACCGCCGTATCGTATCTCTTTTATGCTACGCCGGCGCAGCGCGGAGAGGGAAGCATGGAATTCACAAAGCAAATGCTCCCAACGTTGCACCAGCGTGGCGTGTATTTCGTAGGCGTAAGCCGGCGTAAGTGGAAGTAGGTGGAAGTGGGCTGGAAGTGGGCGTAATCCATGCTAATGAACCGTGACCCCATGCAAATGATGGGCCGGGCACCAGACAAGTACTTAAAATGAACTGCGCATGCATCAAGACGTGGACGTATACCCGTGCGCACAACCACGTCGGAACAACTGCCTAAGATACCCTGGATCACTGTGTATGCCATTAACGTAACCTACGCCCAGCCAGACCCACGTCGGCCCATATTCACAGACGTCCAACGTACAATACATAGGCTTGTGTTCCCTGGTCCATACCTTTGCATGGGTTGCGCCTCATCTATGGGGGGCAAGTACATTCGTGAATTGCCGTATTTCCCTCATTTGCATATGTGAATGCCTAATCAATGGCAGAAGCAACATACGTCCAGACCATATTTGCACCCACACCACGCCGGCTTAAGTAAGCTACATCGGGGTAGGATGGCCTATTTTTAGGCATATCTTGGTTTGTGACTCTGGCGCACACATACGCCGGGAAAAGGTGAGTTACGTCGGCATAAGTGCTTTGTGAATCCGGGCCATAGTATTTATATTTAATGCTAGGATTTGTATATATATATATATATATATATATATAGTAAAACCTTGGTTTGAGAGTAACTTGGTTTAAGAGCGTTTTGCAAGACAAGCTAATTTTTTTAATACATTTTGACTTGATATACAAGCGATGTCTTGAGTATAAAAGAGATGAGAGGAGCCTCTAAGTGTAGCAATACGGTTACATTTAATGAAGGTACAACATTTAGAAACATATTGCTAAACTTAGAGGCGCTTTTATACTCTGGATTCTCTAATCCCCTTGTGGAGGCTTTCATTTGTGGGTGGACATTTTTTGGTTACACAACCAATCACATCGCTATAATCTTTTTATATGGAACATAAACTGAAGGACTTATGAATAAATGGTTGTGGAATGAATCATTTGAATTTCCATTATTTCTTATGTGGAAATTCGCTTTGATATACAAGTGCTTTGGATTACAAGCATGTTTCTGGAACGAATTATGCTCGCAAGCCTAGGTTTTACTGTATGTTATAAATTATGAAATTTTATAAGTTTGTACACCTTTATACAATTTGTTTTGCTCGCTCACCCTCGTCAATTTTTGCTCCACAGGTAGCCAAATTGGGATTTTTTGCCACCTTCGTTCCAAGAGAGGTCCCATTATATAACTTTCCAGAGACCGGAATGAGGCTGCGACATTTCGAACTGCGAATGCCAACATCCAGGGTAACAAGACTCATTTAATCTTTAAATTAAAAATGTGCACTTGCTGAGTGGGTTAGAAATTGACTGATCAAGGTGTATGGACTGCATTTTGTCCCATATACAATATTTGTAGGGGGCTGACTGGTGAGACGGGGGGGGGGGGGGGGGGTTGGTAAAGTTGGAAGACTCTGTATCTGGTGCAACTCTGCATGGTAGCCAATCAGCTCCTAACTTCAGCTTGTTCAATTAAGCTTTGACAAAATACCTGGAAGCTGATTGGTTTCTATGCAGAGCTGCACCACAGACCCTTTTCTTGTGCTCGTCCAACCTTGTGGTAACAGTTTGGTGAAGACCCTTTTCTTGTGCTCATTCAACCTTGTGGTAACAGTTTGGTGAAGACCCCTTTCTTGTGCTCGTCCAACCTTGTGGTAACCAGTTTGGTGAAGACCCTTTTCTTGTGATCGTCCAACCTTGTGGTAACAGTTTGGTGAAGACCCTTTTCTTGTGCTCATTCAACCTTGTGGTAACAGTTTGGTGAAGACTCTTTTCTTGTGCTCGTTCAACCTTGTGGTAACCAGTTTGGTGAAGACCCTTTTCTTGTGATTGTCCAACCTTGTGGTAACAGTTTGGTGAAGACCCTTTTCTTGTGCTCGTCCAACCTTGTGGTAAACAGTTTGGTGAAGACCCTTTTCTTGTGCTCGTCCAACCTTGTGGTAACCAGTTTGGTGAAGACCCTTTTCTTGTGATCGTCCAACCTTGTGGTAACAGTTTGGTGAAGACCCTTTTCTTGTGCTCGTCCAACCTTGTTGTAACAGTTTGGTGAAGACCCTTTTCTTGTCCTCATCCAACTTTGTGGTAACAGTTTGGTGAATACCCTTTTCTTGTGCTCATCCAACTTTGTGGTAACAGTTTGGTGAAGACCCTTTTCTTGTGCTCATCCAACCTTGTGGTAACAGTTTGGTGAAGAACCTTTTCTTGTGATCGTCCAACCTTGAGGTTTCAGTTTGGTGAAGACCCTTTTCTGTTCCCTGTGTATAATGCCAGCTCCATAAATACATGGTGTGACCAGTCTGGTGTGAAGGAACTTGTGTGTCCTACACCTCAACCCTACTGAACATCTTAGGGATGAATTAAAATGCTGATTGCGAGCCAGATCTTCTCATTCAACATCAATACCCCCAAGGTCTTCCATCTTTGTGGTAACAGTGTGGTGAAGACCCTTTTCTGTTCCACCATGACTGTGCCCTGTGTACAAAGCCAGCTCCATAAAGACGTGGTTTACCCAGGTTGGTGGGGAGGAACTTATGTATCCAAAGAACCGTGACCTCAACCCTACTGAACACCTTTAGGATGAACTGGAACAACGATTGTAAGCCAGGTCTTCTCATCCAACATTAGTACCTGACTTTACAAATGGGCACAAATTCCCAAAGACACCCCCCAATCTTGTGAAAAGGGCATCTTTGAAGATCAGAGGCTGTTATAGTAACAAAAGGTGGGGGAGGGAAGTACCCATAGGTCAAGAACACAGGCCTGCAGCAACTCCCTAAGTGAGGCGAGAACCTTATTTGGTGGAGGATAAATGAGGCTACGTAATCTGCTGTTAGGCTGTGAAACCTGTTTCACCGCTGGCTTTACTTTCCTTGAATAAGCTTATTCCAGGAAGGTAATGAAACAGGTTTCACAGCCTTCGATATTTAGGCCACCATTCTTCACATATCTAGCTATATAAGCAACGTATATATACGTTGCTTTGAGTTTTGCACCGTGCGGGTGAGCGCATGCCAACGCGAGCTCCGGGACTGTGCCTGCAGGACCCGTAGACTCGATGTCCCCCGGTTACCCGCGATCATGTCACGGAGCTGCAGAACGGGGGGATGCCTGTGTAAACAAGGCATCTCCCTGATCTGTCCTGGGCCAGGACACCGATCTACTGCTCCCTGTCATCGGAAGCAGTGATCACTGACGTGTCACATATAGCCACACCCCCACACAGTTAGAATCACTCCCTAAGACACACTTAACCCCTTCCTCGCCCCCTAATGGTTAACCCCTTCCCTGCCAGTGTCATTTACATTGTAATCAGTGTATTTTTTTAGCACTGATCGCTGTATAAATGAGAATGGTCCCAAAAAAGCGTCAAAAGTGTCAGATGTGTCCGCCATAATGTGGCAGTCACAGTAAAAAATCGCAGATCACCGCCATTACTAGTAATGAAAAAAGAATTAATAAAAATGCCATAAAACTATCCACGCTATAACTTTTGTGCAAACTAATCAATAAACGCTTATTGTTTTTTTTTTTTTTACCAAAAATATGTAGAAGAATACGTATCATCCTAAACTGAGGGAAATTTTTTTTTTTTTATATATTTTTGGGGATATTTATTGCAGCAAAAAGTAAAAAATATTGCATTTTTTTCAAAATTGTCGCTCTATTTTTGTTTATAGCGCAAAAAATTAAAAACGCAGAGGTGATCAAATACCACCAAAAGAAAGCTCTATTTGTTGGATAAAAAGGGCATCAATTTTGTTTGGGAGCCACGTCGCACGACCGCGCAATTGTCAGTTAAAGCAACACAGTGGTTACTATGCAGCAGGGCTTAGAAGATTGTGGCAATTATTGTAGTAGCTGTAAAATGTCTGCTGTGTGAATATGACAAACATTCACACGGTCAGGATAAAAATTGCCGTAATATCTATAATATATGCAGTTCCTTCATCAGTGCCACCTAGTGGTCATAATTGTTTTTTTTCCATAAATACCTCAATAAAGAAAAAAAACACTAGATCAGGGGTTGGCAACCTGGGGCCCTACAGCTGTTGCAGAACTACAAGTCTCAACGTGCCTCTAGGAGTAATTGTAACTGCTAGCCTTGCAATGCCTCATGGGAAATGTAGTTCCACAACAGCTGGAGGGCCCCCAGGTTGCCTACCCCTGCATTGAATGGAGCTGATGATAAAAGAACCTCACATAATAGGAGAAGAACCACAATTTTCATCCTAATTGTTTGAACCCCTTAGTACCTAGACCCCTAAAACTTACCGTATTTATTATGGGTCTCCTTTGGCAGAACTAGTATTTTTTTATATTAATGATTTCCTCTTTTCACAGACTGGAAGGTATAATCTACCAAGATAGAGCAACCCACTAGCCCAAGACCTCCGGCCACATCGGAATACTCCGGGAGAAATCGGAATGTTTGAACTTTATCCGGGGCCACGTGCAATAAGAAACTGTTATACTGTCATGCCTCGGCCACCCTGCAGGGGTCACCGATAATGAAGCCATGTGGTGGATCTGTTTACAATTCTGATATGCCTGCTGGGATTCCGGCACACCGGACATATTTATGAATAATGGAAATGCACTGAACTTTACCTCCCAATCCACTCTTTGCGGTGGAAATAGACTCATGTACATTAGTACAGACGGAATCTGTCTAATTACTCATCCTGGTTGAGATCCAGGGCACCGAACAGCTTGACGTGTTTCTCCAGCCAAAAAAAATTATAAGCTATCCTTGTCAAACTTTGGTGTACACTGACCGTATGCTCATTGTTGAAAGCCTTATTATGTTTACCTGGTGATCCTGTCTTGCTCCCCCCAATTTGAATTATTATCCTGTCTGACAACGCGTTTCAGCTGCTCTGCAAAGGAATGACCCATCCCCCCCCCCCCCTCCAGCGTTGTCGGAACTTGGAAGCAGCTCTGCCTATACATAAAAGCACAAAGCAGTCTCCAGCTTTTTTTTTATATAATTCTTAACAATATAAAAAAAAATCTGGGGGTTGACAAGGACCCCATTACCTGCCCATAACTTATTTTTTATTTTAATTTTTTTAAAGCCCATGGCGTGTGGAACACACTCAAAAACTTCACCTGGTGCCAAAAAAATTTGCACAACATAAAGAGGTGACACAAAAACATGTAACGGGTGTCACAAGCCCTCTAAAATCAGAGGGCCTTGCCCTGAATCCCCCCCGGGGCGTTAGGCTCCAGATGGGGTACTTTACACTTGGTCCATCTGGCTGAAAACTAGACAGACCCCTTTCTCTGCCAAAATAGACCCACCCAAGTACTAGGTAGGGCTCCCCCCAAAGGGAGACCCCATGAGAGAGGGCGAACTAAGCCAGAAGGCCATGTCCACCCACTCCCAAGACTTTCAGGGCAGGCCAGAGGACCTACACCCTACCAGTCACACAAGTACAAAAACCTGCCCATAATTGATGGGTAGACTGTGATTGATGGGTTATAATATTAAAAAAAAATTCTGGGGGTTGGCAAGGACCCATTACCTGCCCATAACTGATTTTTTTTATTATTATTTTTTAAAGCCCATGGTGTGTGAAACACACTCAATAACTTCACCCGGTGCCAAAAAAATGTGCACAACATAAAGAGATGACACAAAAACATGCAACAAGCCCTCTAAAATCAGAGAGCCATGCCCTGAATCCCCCAGGGCGTTAGGCTCCAGATAGGGACAAGGGTGCTTTACACTTGGTCCATCTGGCCGAAACCAGATGGACCCTTTTCTCTGGAGGGTCTGCCGAAACAGACCCACCCAAGTACTAGATGGGGCTCCCAGCCAAAGGGAGACCCCCATGAGAGACGGCGAACCAAGCCAGAAGGCCATGTCCACCCCCTCCCAAGACTTTTTAGGGCAGGCTAGAGGACCTACACCCTACCAGTCACACAAGTGCAAAAACCTGCCCGTAATTAACGGGTAGACTGTGATTGATGGCTTATAGATCCCCAGATTAGGGTGTGCCAAGGCACAACCGGCACACCCTGTGCACATGCCTATGGACCTGGGTGCCTATGTAAAGTTAGGAGCAGTGGTTCTTTTTCAGGTGGCAGTAAATGCCTTATTTATGCACTTTTTCTTTCTATTAAGGTCATACGCCTAGGGCAGGGAAAAAAGCCTAAAAAAAAACGAATGCAGCCACCACAGCTAATGATCGATATTCTGATATACGTATTTTTACCGTAACACAATGCTGCCTAACTATAATACTCCTTTATTGAATGTGTTTACTTAGCGAATGTATTTTAATTTATTTTTTAGAGCTTGACTTTATTTTTATATATATTTTATACCATGTATCTTTGTGAAATTATGGGAACATGTCTGGACATGGCACCCGATATTTATGATGATTAATCTTATTTATAGCAGATTTTATTCCTAATAAAGTGAAATAATATTAAACCAGTGTATGGCGCCTAATTATAAAATATAGAATCTGAAAATATATAAAACGTAGCTGCCCCTTAAGATGGAATGAATCCACGTATAACAGACATCAGGCCCGGGACAAGGGGTGGGTAGAAGGGACGGCAGGAGTAGTGACAGTGGAATCACTACTTCTGTCAGCCCGTCACTGAAAGCATCATGGGGAGGAGGAGAGAGCCGGGAGGAGGTGTGGGCTGTGCTTTCTCTCTCCCCCTCCTCTTCATAAGCTCACACATAATGAATGGCAAAGAATGGCGATTCAAACTGTGGATTATAGTGCTGCACCCCCCTGAATGTATATTGGAGAAAAGGAAAAGTACCCCTAGGGGCTTTGAGTTGCAGAAACTAATGTTACATTGCAAAAAAAGAATGGAAAAAAATTAATAGTAG
The DNA here is from genome assembly GCA_029574335.1 of Rana kukunoris. Classification (NCBI taxonomy): domain Eukaryota; kingdom Metazoa; phylum Chordata; class Amphibia; order Anura; family Ranidae; genus Rana; species Rana kukunoris. The sequence goes on along the minus strand of JAJQKJ010001879.1, from coordinate 220,640 downwards.
TACTATGTATTCAGAAGGAAATAAGTTACAAGGTAAAAAAGATCCTCCAGTAAAAAGTCAAAGCATAAACTCCAAAAAGTCATATAAAAAACATTTGTATACAGTCACAGTTGGTTGATATAATCAACTCGGTGAAGGAGAATAGGTTGATGAGGAGATAGAAATTCACGATGTCAGGCCTGGATATATGTGCAGCAAAATCAACCCCTTGAAAGATACAATTTTGCACGCGTTGCCACTTTAAATGCTGATTGGGAGGAACAGGTCTCTCTCACTGACCCGGCTCTAGGCCTCTGCCACAGGCCAATGTAGTATAGATAATTTGTCAATGTCCGAACAGAGCAAATCCTCCCAGCAATATTCTCAGCATAGATCACCGGGTGACAGCAGAGCGCACCTGTCTATGGCCCGGGCGCCGGATCCTTTCTACGGCATCGGGAACACAGTAAGTCACTGGGGTCCTTTTAGTTTCGTCCCAGGCCGAGTCTCAGCAGGGCCTGGAAGCTTGGCCAGGTGGGCCACGCTGGCAGGGTCCATGGATGCGCACACCCTGAAGGTGGGTGCCGCACCCCGACTCCGGGACCCCGGGACCCCCCGGGAGCACTGACGCTACATACACCCCCCCCAAAATATCCCCAGTGTCCAAAGCATTCAATCATGAATGCTGGCCTGACATCAATGTAAACCAGACAGAAAAGAGAGAAGGAGGAGAAAAAAACAAAGCACACATATCAATTTACATTATCACATATTTGGGTTGTCCCGATACCACTTTTTTAGGACCGAGTACAAGTACCGATACTTTTTTTCAAGTAGTCACCGATACCGAATACCGATACTTTTTTTAAATGTGTCCCCAAATGCAGCCATGTCCCCCACATATTGCAGCCATGTATGTCCCCCACATATTGCAGCCATGTATGGTCCCCCACATATGCAGCCATGTATGTCCCCCACATATGCAGCCATGTATGTCCCCCACATATGCAGCCATGTATGTCCCCCACATATTGCAGCCATGTATGTCCCCCACATATGCAGCCATGTATGTCCCCCACATATGCAGCCATGTATGTCCCCCACATATGCAGCCATGTATGTCCCCCACATATGCAGCCATGTATGTCCCCCACATATGCAGCCATGTATGTCCCCCACATATTGCAGCCATGTATGTCCCCCACATATGCAGCCATGTATGTCCCCCACATATGCAGCCATGTATGTCCCCCACATATGCAGCCATGTATGTCCCCCACATATGCAGCCATGTATGTCCCCCACATATGCAGCCATGTATGTCCCCCACATATGCAGCCATGTATGTCCCCCACATATGCAGCCATGTCATGTCCCCCACATATTGCAGCCATGTATGTCCCCCATATTGCAGCCATGTCATGTCCCCCATATTGCAACAATGTCCTGTCCCTCATACCTGTAGATATGATGATGCCGCCGCCGCCACTGACGCATATCGCCGTTATTCTCCCTGCATTATAGCGCAGAGCGCATTACAAGCTTTCGTTCTGAATACTTGTAATGGCCGCGCCGCCGTGTATTGACACTCCCCTTCTCGGGATTGGAGGGATCCGTCCAATCCCACGCAAGGGGGAGTGTCTATATGCAGATTCATGCATAGACACTCCCCCTTGCTCGGGATTGAACAGATCCATCCAATCCCAAGAAGGGGAGTGTCAATACATGGCGGCGCGGGCATTACAAGTATTCAGAACGAAAGCTTGTAATGCGCGCTGCGCTATAATGCAGGGAGATTAACGGCGGTATGCGGCAGCGGCGGCATCATATATACAAGTATGAGGGACATGCCATCGCTGCAATAGAGGGGGGGGGGGGTATTCTATTTTAGTATCGGGGGTATTTGCGGGAGTACAAGTACTTTTTTGTTTTTGTCTCCAGAACATAGTAGAACCAATGTCTTGTGCAAGAGCCCTCCCCATTGTAACTGACTGAACCCAACCCCTCCCGACAGTTTATTTCACAAAAGTCTTTGTGGTTCTGGAGAAGAAGGGGGGAGATGGGGAAAACCGGGACAAAACAAAACAGTTCAGCTGTTCACACAGAATGGGGCATACTTGTCCGTAACTTCCCTGGATCACGAATACTTGCAGTGGGCAACACCCGCAGCTCGTCCGACCGACAAACAAACACAGAAGGCCTAACACGGACGGTGGACTTCCACATGGGATGTCATATCCCTGGTTAGAGGAGCGGTGGGTCAAAAAAAACTCATGGCATCACTCACCCGCTCCTCAGGGTAGGTCAGAAACTCCCGGCTCACACGACACACTCCGGACAGGGCGCTTCTTTTTCCTCCTTTTCTTGCTGGAGCCCCAACATCCCCCAAAGCCCTGTTGCTTGGGGAACCGCGGCTCAAAAATGCAATCACGCAAGTCCCCACCGTCCATCTGCGATCCGCCCGACCAGAACTCCAGGTCGGACGAATCCTCCGCTCCAGCGGGGCGATAATGAAACACCTTGGATGGGTCAGCCGATAGATCGGGCCGAAGGGTCCTCCGTATCATCTCCCAATCGATCGGCGATAAAGGTCTTCCCTTGGTTGTAGCACAACTGATGAAAACCGCCCCGACGAAGACGGTCTCGCAGGTAACTTTGGCCTCGATACAGGCCGCACGAGCCATATGGCTGTTGAGGTTCTCCATCTTATCCACCGGAATTGTCTTCTGCAAGTGGGGAAACGTGGCAAACCCCGGTGGGACTCCGGAAGACAATACAGTGGCACTTCCACCCCTCGGGGCCTTCGATTTCGGATTCTCCCTGGAAAGAGGGATCTTCAGCCACGAGGTTTCTGCCTCTGCGGTGACGGCCATGGTCGACCGATCCACATGGTACTCCCTCGGGAGCCCGACCACTTACATTGTAGTAAAAAAAGGGGCTCGAAACTGGAGGCATTGGGAGAAAGGCAGGGGGCAGATGGCCAACTCCTCACATCTGGGACAGGTAAGGCCGTGCATCTCCACTCCCTCCGAAGACAACAGAACAAACTGTCTCGCTGTGGACAACCGAATGCCTGTATCCATTACAGACATCCATAACCCTGCAGGGTCAGAAGGCAACCCCGGCTCAGACATGGGGCACCTTAAGGCAGGTAAGATCTTCGAGGTCACGGACGTCTTCAGCAGTAATCCGTATTCCTCAAAGAATTGGTGGTTCTGCCTTCTTGGCGTGTGGATGGGCGTGACTTTGCTCGCTTGGCGCAAATTCTCCAATGCACGTCTCACGCAGGGGAGGGTGACTCGTCCCAGACAGCCGAACTTGTCCGGACACGTTGCAGGCGCGTGCTAGGCCGCACGTATGCCCCAGCTCAACGAGACAGGACCAAACCCCCTTTTTTTTCCGGACAGTTCAATACACGATTAAGACACTCACTTCTGGTTGCCATGAGCAACAGCCAAATCCCCTAATGGGCAATAGTTACAATAGGTGGGTAACAAATCGTTAAACTACATGGGCATAAAAAAGCATTTATAATATTACACAGACTGCTATTTGTGGCAATGTGTGGGCAACAAACAGGCAGTTGTTAAAATTTTCAGAAAATGAATGGGCATTTGAGACAATATGGGTAGAAACAAATAGGCAATTGTTAAAATGTGTGGGGGTAACAACAGCAGCTGGTACAAAACATAGCAAACCAATAAAATAAAGTGACATACAGAAACCCGGGGGTTTTATTAAATTCAGAGCTGGAAATATCAGTAAAGCACAGAATCATTTCATGTCGTTGACCTACATAAAAAAGCATGCGGTCGGATCAAACTGCATTCCTCTGATATCTTTGTGTATCTCCGATGATAATTGCAGAAGGCTCACAGCAGTCAGAGAATGTAGCAAAAAAATGAAACAGGTCACATGATCTCAAGTCATCTACACTACAGTGACATCCTTAAAGACGAAGGAAACCCTCTTAAACATTTCCTAAAAAAAACAACACTGCAAGAGCATACATTCTTTGGTTCCACCCCCTACCCACCTCCGAGCACCCTCTCTTGGTTCCACCCCCTTACCCACCTCTGAGCATACATTCTTTGGTTCCACTCCCTACCCACCTCCGAGCACCCTCTCTTGGTTCCACCCCCTTACCCACCTCTGAGCATACATTCTTTGGTTCCACCCCTTACCCACCTCCGAGCACCCTCTCTTGGTTCCACCCCCTTACCCACCTGCGAGCACCATTCTTTGGTTCCACCCAGTGGCAGCTGGTACTCAACATTTTTTGGGGGTCGCAAACGGAAAAAAAAATTGCAGCCTTACTGTGCCCATCAAATGCAGCCACTGTGCCCATCCAAATGCAGCCACTGTGCCATCAATTGGCACCACTGCGCCATGCCATCAAACGCAGCCATTGTGCCATCAATTGTCACCAGTGTGCCATGCCATCAAACGCAGCCACTGTGCCCATCCAAATGCAGCCACTGTGCCATCAATTGTCACCACTGTGCCATGCTATCAAACGCAATCACTGTGCCATCAATTGTCACCACTGTGCCATCAATTGTCACCACTGCGCCATGCCATCAAACGCAGCCACGGTGCCATCAATTGTCACCAGTGTGCCATGCCATCAAACGCAGCCACTGTGCCATCAATTGTCATCACTGTCCCATGCCATCAAATGCAGTCACTGTGCCATCAATATGTGTGAGCTTCTGCGCTACTACGTGGGTGACGTCATCCTAATATACAGTGTAAGTGATTGCAGCAAAAACAAAGTGGTGTATACACTACAACAAAATAGATCAAATAAATAAGTATAGAGTAATTGCGCAAAACATTCATATATAAACAATATGAAGACACATAAACATCAAAGAGAGAAAGAAAGAAAGAAAGAAAGAAAGAAAGAAAGAAAGAAAGAAAGAAAGAAAGAAAGAAAGAAAGAAAGAAAGAAAGAAAGAAAGCATTTTTTTATTCCATACATTTGTAAGAAAGATAGCTTTTTATTATTATTTTTTTTATTATTTTTTTTACTAGTAATGGTGGGGATCTGCGATTTTTATCGGGACTGCGACATTGTGGCGGACACATCGGACACGTTTGACACATTTTTGGGACCATTGTCAGTTATACAGTGATCAGTGCTATAGAAATGCACTGATTACTGTAAAAATGTCACTGGCAGGGAACGGGGTTAACACTAGGGGGCGATCAAGGGGTTAATTGTGTTCCCTGTTTGTTCTAAATGTATGGGGGGGGGGGGGACGGTGTCACTGGGACAACACACAGGTACGTCTTCCTGCTTAGCAAAAAACAGGATCTGTTTGAAAGAAATAAAGAGAGAGAGAGAGAGAAAGAGAGAGAGAGAAAGAAAGAAAGAAAGAAAGAGAGAAAGAGAGAAAGAAAGAAAGAAAAAGAAAGAAAGAAAGAAAAGAAAGGAAGGAAGAAAGAAAGAGCACGAGAGAGAATGAGAGAAAGAGAGAAAAAGAAATAGAAAGAGAGAGAGAGAAAAAGAAAGAAAGAAATAAAGAGAAAAAGAAAAAGAGAGAGAAAGAAAGAAAGAAAGAAAAAGAGAGAAAGAAAGCAAGAAAGAAAAAGGAGAGAGAGAGAAAGAAAGAAAGAAAGAAAGAAAGAAAGAAAGAAAGAAAGAAAGAAAGAAAAGAAAGAAAGGAAGGAAGAAAGAAAGAAAGAGCACAAGAGAGAGCGAGAGAGAGAGAGAAAATGAGAGAAAGAGAGAAAAAGAGAGAGACATAGAAAGAGAGAGAGAGAAAAAGAAAGAAAGAAATAAAGAGAAAAAGAAAAAAAGAGAGAAAAAAGCAAGAAAGAAAAAGGAGAGAGAGAAAGAAAGAAAGAAAGAAAGAAAGAAAGAAAGAAAGAAAGAAAGAAAGAAAGAAAGAAAAAGGAGAGAGAGAAAGAAAGAAAGAAAGAAAGAAAGAAAGATAGCATTTTTTTTATTCCATACATTTTTAAGAAAGATAGCATTTTTATTATTTTATTTTTTATTTTTATTTTTTATTTTTTTTACTAGTATTGGTGGGGATCTGCAATTTTTATCGGGACTGCGACATTGTGGCGGAAACATCGGACACGTCATTTATACAGCGATCGGTGCTATAAAAATGCACTGATTACTGTAAAAATGTCACTGGCACGGAAGGGGGTTAACACTAGGGGGCGATCAAGGGGTTAATTGTGTTCCCTGTTTCTGTGTTCTAACTGTATGGGGGGGACAGGGGACGGTGTGACTGGGACAACACACGGGTACGTCTTCCTGCTTAGCAAAAAACAGGATCTGTTTGAAAGAAATAGAGAGAGAGAGAGCGAGAGAGAGAGAGAGAGAGAGAAAGAGAGAAAGATAGAGAAAAGGAAAGAAAGGAAGAAAGAAAGAAAAGAAAGAAAGAAAGAAAAAAAGAAAAAAAAAGAAAGGATCTGAGAGAGAGAGAAAAGGAGAGAAAGAGAGAAAAAGAGAGAGAAATAGAAGGAGAGAGAGAAAGAAAGAAAGAAAGAGAAAAAGAAAAAGAGAGAGAAAGAAAAAGAGAGAGAAAGAAAGAAAGAAAAAGAGAGAGAGAGAAAGAAAGAAATAAAGATAGAAAGAAAGAAAGAAAGATAGCATTTTTTTTATTCCATACATTTTTAAGAAAGATAGAATTGTTATTATTTTTTTTTTACTAGTAATGGTGGGGATCTGCGATTTTTATCGGGACTGCGACATTGTGGTTGACACATCGGACACCTTTGACACATTTTTGAGACCATTGGCATTTATGCAGCGATCAGTGTTATAAAAATGCACTGATTACTGTAAAAATTTCACTGGCAGGGAAGGGGGTTAACACTAGTGGGCGATCAAGGGGTTAATTGTGTTCCCTGTTTGTGTGTTCTAACTGTATGGGGGGGGGGGGCGGTGTGACTGGGACAACACACGGGTACGTCTTCCTGCTTAGTAGAAAAACAGGATCTGTGTGATCTCCCCCGTGAGAACAGAGATTTAATTTATTCCAATTAGATTCGGATACAATGTCTGAGAGACAGAAATGTCTCCTTTCATGGCAAATTCAATTTGATGCCTCAATCCGATTATCAAATCAATCAAATCGTTACTGTAGGGTAATACTCCAGGCATTAGCTTGTTTTTATAAGACTTGTTCTTCTAATGCTCTCTTTGTCCGTGTATTGTAGGTATTAGGATGCTGTTATTTTTAGGATTAGTAATATATATGTTTTGGTAATCTTTACAATCCATTGTTAATTACATTTTTCTCTAGAATGACAAGGTTACAAGTGTGTCTAATGAGTCACTGACATTTGGGATCAACCTGATTATCAGGGTGTAGATATAATGTGATAAGCCCGGTACGGTATGTGATAATGGTAATCCGGTGGAGCCCATTGACTTCTTTTGAAGTGTGTTAATGAATATGCATTTATGTGCATTGAGTTAAGTCAGTTCATTCAAAGGAATGGGCTTCCGACGCACCATAATAAGCTTAAAACCTTGCGTTGCGGAGTGCTACAATGAAAGTATGATGTTCTGTATTATATGCAAAAAAAAATAAAAAATCTTTCTCAATTTTTCATAGAATAAAGGTTTATTGATTTTTACAAAGCTACATAAACAGGGGTCAAGTACTGGGGAAAAAAGTGTGGGAACTCCCATCCCTTTATTCCAGATCAATACAGTGTCCCGGAATGAAACTGAATGAAACTGACACAGACACCCCCCCGGGCCTATCTGATGCCCCCAAAAAAAGCCGTCAGATCACCGCTTTACTCACTGACAGTACTTGTCCTGGCCGGGAATACCTGCAGGAGCACAATCCCCGCCCCCTGCTTGTGATTGGAGAAATCATAAATCCCGCCTCTTGTGTCCAATCACTGTGCTGTGATTCGTTACACCACAAGCTGATTTTTGGGAAGGGAGGGTGTCCCTGAATGGTAGTTTGGAAATGTGGTCACCCTATCCACTCCACCACCAAAAATAATAATCAAAATACGCTCATATGCATATATATTTCACAGAAAATACTGGTGCTGGCCTGGCTGGTCTCAGGGTGCTGGCTGGTCTCAGGGTGCTGGCCTGGCTGGTCTCAGGGTGCTGGCTGGTCTCAGGGTGCTAGCCTGGCTGGTCTCAGGGTGCTGGCTGGTCTCAGGGTGCTGGCTGGTCTCAGGGTGCTGGCTGGTCTCAGGGTGCTGGCCTGGCTGGTCTCAGGGTGCTGGCTGGTCTCAGGATGCTGGCCTGGCTGGTCTCAGGGTGCTGGCCTGGCTGGTCTCAGGGTGCTGGCTGGTCTCAGGGTGCTGGCTGGTCTCAGGGTGCTGGCCTGGCTGGTCTCAGGGTGCTGGCTGGTCTCAGGGTGCTGGCCTGGCTGGTCTCAGGGTGCTGGCTGGTCTCAGGGTGCTGGCCTGGCTGGTCTCAGGGTGCTGGCTGGTCTCAGGGTGCTGGCCTGGCTGGTCTCAGGGTGCTGGCTGGTCTCAGGGTGCTGGCCTGGCTGGTCTCAGGGTGCTGGCTGGTCTCAGGGTGCTGGCTGGTCTCAGGGTGCTGGCTGGTCTCAGGGTGCTGGCCTGGCTGGTCTCAGGGTGCTGGCTGGTCTCAGGGTGCTGGCCTGGCTGGTTTTAGGGTGCTGGCTGGTCTCAGGGTGCTGGCCTGGCTGGTCTCAGGGTGCTGGCCTGGCTGGTCTCAGGGTGCTGGCTGGTCTCAGGGTGCTGGCTGGTCTCAGGGTGCTGGCTGGTCTCAGGGTGCTGGCCTGGCTGGTCTCAGGGTGCTGGCTGGTCAATCAGCAGCAAGTAATTTTTACAGCTCACTGCACACACAGTGTCAGTGTGTGGGGAGAGGAGACGCGGGCTCACCTAGCGCTGCTGTGTGCCTCCGCCTCTGCATTTTGTCACACCAACCGGCCACGTACTAAAGGACAGGTGGCAGGCGAGGTCGTAGCCTGGAGGAGCTTTGAGTGTGCTCGGCTCAGTTCGCCTGCCCCTGACAGTGACTCTATAGTGACTCACTATAGTAAAGGATCGGCTCGGGGTGGCTCGGCTGCTCTAGTCCTGCAAAGGGAACGGCGTTCCTGCTGTGAAAAAAGTGCAGGGACGCCGTTCCCATGCGTTCCCGCAGGACTCGAGCCCTGTACATAAAGTTAAGCAAAAACATGATTAGGGTACCACACACCATACATAATTCTACCCTAAACCTCCAAAACACACCAGACGGGTCAGGGATAAAGTTGTGGAGAAGTATAAAGCAAGGTTAGGTGATAAAAAAAAAAATTATCTACCAAGCTTTGAACATCTCACGGAGCTTCTGTTCAATCCATCATCCGAAAATAGAGTATGGCCCAATTGCAAACCTACCAAGACATGGCCGTCCACCTAAACTGACCGGGCCGGGCAAGGAGAGCGTTCATCAGAGAAGCAGCCGAGAGGCCCATGGTAACTCTGGAGGAGCTGCAGAGATTCACAGCTCAGGGGGGAGAATCTGTCCACAGGACAACTATTAGTGGTGCTCTCCACAAATCTGCCCTTTATGGAAGAGTGACAAGAAGAAAGACATTGGAGAAAGAAAGTCATAAGGAGTCCTGTTTGCAGTTTGTGAGAAGCCATGTGGGGGAGGGGGCACAGCAAACATGTGGAAGAAGGTGCTCTGGTCACACGACACCAAAATTTTACTTTTTGGCCTGACTTTCCGACAAAAGTGGAGCTACCCATTAAAGTGCAATTTGCACCAAATCCTATTCATATTTTATTGGCTGTAACTTGTGTCTAGACTTGTTATTACCTTTATAAGCTTGTTAAATGTTTTCTCTCCTTCATGAACAAATCACGTTGGTGCGGTGCCATGTGGGTGTCTTTCTGCTTTATTACATATAAATTATGAGAACATCTTTCTCCACTGTGGGCTGTTTTTCCTAACTGACTCGTGGAACCAGTCAGTGTTTTGAAGATCATAACTTCATGTTATGTTTATAGTCGTGTTCTCCGCAAAATCTGCATAGCAAATGGCTGAAGACAACCGAGGACTTGTTTTATAGTAGATGTAAACCAGAAATCAACGACATTCCGTTTTCTTAACCACTTCCATACCGGGGGGGGCACTTACGCACCTTCCTGCCCAAGCCAATTTTCAGCTTTCAGCGCTGTCGCAATTTGAATGACAATTGCGCAGTCATGCTACACTGTACACAATTTTTTTTCTATCATTTTGTTCCCACAACTATTTGCTCTATAGCTTTCTTTTGGTGGTATTTGATCATTTTTATTTTTTGCACAACAACTAAAAAAAGACCGAAAATGTTGAAAAAAAAAATCCCTGGTAGTCTAGTGTGGGCGAGTGAGGAAGAGCCGATCAACGGATCTTCCTGTTTACATTGTGATCAGCCATGATTGGACATGGCTGATCACTCGGTAAAGAGCCCCTGACGGAGGCTCTTTACCGAGATCGGAGATGCAGGGTGTCAGACTGATACAACGCATCACCGATCGCCGCGCTGCACGCCCCCACGGGTGTGCGCCGGCATGAAATCCTGCAGGAAGTCAATAGACGTCCAGTCAGGATTTCACAAGCACTTCCCGGACCTCAATTGTCTATTGACCGGGCGGGAAGTGGTTAAGCACTCTATGACTGCTGAGGCGCAATGAGCCCAGGTACAATTACCTATAACAGGGATCCTCAAACTATGGCCCTCCAGCTGTGTCGGAACTACAAGTCCCATGAGGCATTGTAAAACTCTGACATTCACAGACATGACTAGGGCATGATGGGAATTGTAGATCCTGAACAGCTGGAGGGCCGTAGTTTGAGGACCCATGACCTATAACATAGATGTACTGTATATACTCGACTATAAGCCGAGTTTTTCAGCACATTTTTGTGTGCTGAAAATGCCCCCCCCCCCCCCCCTCGGCTTATACTCGAGTAACCTTTTTGCGCCTGATCTCCCGGACTTTAGGGACCCGATACCTCCTATGTTAAACAGTAATTTCTCCGGTGAATTTGGGGACCTGGTACCGGCCTGGTACTGGACCTGGAAATTGGCACACGTGTAGCTCCACTCTTCCTCTGCAAGTGTGCAAAGTTTGTTATCTGGGGAACCTACGGCTGGGGAGCACCGATTTTTCAAACCTGGGCACCCCTTCCATAGACTCCCATGTTAAACGTCAGTCTAGTCATGGACACATTGAGGCATGGGCATAGTGATTGGGATTTCTGCGATATTAACTGCTTGCCGACCAGCCACCACAGTTATACGGCAGCAGGTCGGCTCTGCTGGGTAAGATCACGTAGAACTGCGTCATCTCGCCGTGCAGCCAATAGGGGTGCTCGGCCCTGACACTGACGCGCGTGCACGGTGGGTGCGATCACCACCGGGCACCCGCGATCGCTCGTTACAGACTGAGACCCGGGAGCTGTGTGTCAGGGGGAGAAATGCCTGACCGTCTGTTCATACAATGTATGAACAGCGATCAGTCATTTCCCCAAGTCAGTCCCACCCCCTTCGGTTAGAACACACCCAGGTAACATACTTAACCCCTTCCTCGCCCCCTAGTGTTAACCCCTTCCCTGCCAGTGGCATTTTTATAGTAATCGATTCATTTTTATAGCACTGATTGCTAAAAAAATGCCAATGGTCCCAAAAACGTGTCCAAAGTGTCCGCCATAATGTCGCAGTACCGATAAAAATCGCTGATCGCTGCCATTACTAGTAAAAAAAAAAAATCATAAAAATGCCATAAATCTATCCCCTATTTTGTAAACGCTATAACTTTTGCGCAAACCAATCAATAAACGCTTATTGCAGGGTTTTTTTAACAAAAATATGTAGAAAAATACGAATCGGCCTAAACCACCAGAAGAAAACTCTATTTGTGGGGAAAAAAAAAGGACGCCAATTTTGTTTGGGAGACACGTCACACGACTGCGCAATTGTCAGTTAAAGCGACGCAGTGCTGAATTGCAAAAAGGGGCAAGGTCCTTAACCTGCATAATGGTCCGGGGCTGAAGTGGTTATGAGGACTGCCTAGCAACATGCCTTTCTGGTAAGTAATGTTTTTTATGATATTTTAAGGATCATGTTAATGTAATTTTATTTTTAAGGTGGACCTCCGCTTTAAGCTGACCTACAACCATACTGATTATACAGAGGGGGGAGGGCGACATCGCGGGCTCCCTGGACAGGTAAAGTGTCCTTATTAAAAGTCAGCAGCTCCAGTGTTTGTAGCTGATGACATTTAAAAAGATTTTTTTTTGGCTGGAACACCGCTTTAAGGCATGTGATGACCCTGTTATTGGATTTCAGATGTTTTTATTAAAGAATGTTCAAGATGTCCGGGTCTGTACAAATGACATGTTTTGTCTAGCCCTGCATATCTTTGGTTGAATTTTGAAAACTTGAAGAGAAAAAAATTGAATTCATCTCCCCTTATTTTTTTTATTAATTTTTTAAATAAACAATGCTCCTAATCTACACATAATGCAAACTCCAAAATAAATATATCAATATTTCTATTAAAAAAAAAATATATATATATATATATATATATATATATACACACACATAAAATCTCTGAGCAGAATACTAAATACCAAATCTGTTGGCAAATAGTGGCTGATAGTGTCCCAGTTCAGTCTTTGGAATTTTTATAAGTGACATTTGCATTTAAATCATTTTGCCTTTCAACTTAGATCTCTCTTTATGTACAAATGCAAATCGTTTTTTTTTTTGTGCATCTAAAAAAAATTTAAGAAAATAAATATTATATTAACATTAAATATAATTCTGTATGTTCAAGACGTCCGGGTCTGTACAATTGACATGTTTTGTCTAGCCCTGCATAACTTTGGTTGAATTTTGAAAACTTGAAGTGAGATAAATAGAATTCACCTTCCTTTATGTTATTATTTTTTTTTTTTTTACATTTTCTGTTTTTATAAACAATGCTCCTAATCTACACATAATGCAAACTCCAAAATAAATATATATACATTTCTATTAAAATATATAAATATATACATGTGTGTATATATATATATATATATATATATATATATATATATACACATATATATATATATATATATATATATATATTTTATATTTATATATTTTCACCCCCTTCCTGCCCAGACCAATTTTTAGTTTTCAACGCTGTTGCACTTTGAATGACAATTGCGCGGTCAGGCAACACTGTACCCAAATTAAATCGTTATGTTTTTTTCCCCCACACAAATAGAGCTTTCTTTTGGTGGTATTTGATCATCTCTGCGGTTTTTATTTTTAGCGCTATAAACAAAAGAAGAGTGACAATTTAAAAAAAAAACACAATATTTTTAACTTTTTTATTTAATAAATATCAAATTTAAAAAAAAAAAATGTTTTTCCTCAGTTTAGACCGATACGTATTGTTCTACGTATTTTTGGTAAAAAAAACACAATAATCGTATATTGATTGGTTTGCGTAAAAGGTATAGCGTCTACAAAATAGGTATTTATGGCATTTTTATTTAATTTTTTTTAATAGTAATGGCGGTTTTTTTTTTTTGTGACCGTGACATTGCGGCGGACATATCGGACACTTTTGACACATTTTTGGGACCATTCATATTTACACAGCGATTAGTGCTATAAAACTGCACTGATTACTGTGTAAATGTGACTGGCAGGGAAGGGGTTAACACTAGGGGGCGCTGAAGGGGTTAAAATGTTCCCTAAAGTGTGTTTTAACTGTAGGGGGAGGGGGACTCACAGGGGGAGGAGACCAATGTGTGTTCCTCTGTGGTGGGAACACACATCAGTCTCCTCACAGCTGACAGGAGGTGGATCTGTGTGTTTACACCCCATCATTACACACACAGATCCACACTCCTGCCGTGATCAGCGGTAATCGCGGGTGCCCGGCGGCAATCGCGGCCGTCGGGCACGCACGCGGGATCGCCGGGGACAAAGGACATCATATGACGTCCACTCTCATCGTCGAGGGGTTGCTGCAGACGTCAATCCCCTATGGCCCGGTATGGAAGGGGTTAAATCATTGCGCCTTTTAACTTGGATTTCTCTTTATGTACAAATACAAAGGCCCGGATTCACAAAGCACTTACGCCGTCGGATCTCGAGATACGCCGCGTAAGTACAAATGTGTGTCGTCGTATCTGTGCGCCGTGCCCAAAGAAATAAGATACGCAAAAAAACTGACTTCATCCGACTGACGTAACTTGCCTACGCCGGCGTATACTGGACGCATTTGGAACTCCCATTGATTTCCGATGCAAATATGCAAATGAGGGAGATACGCCGATTCACGAACGTACTTGCGCCGGCCGCATGTTTTAGGCGATTTGCGTAAGGGCTACGTCCGGCGTTTAAATTATTCCTGATATTGGAGGCGCAACCCATGCAAAGGTATGGACCAGGGAACGGACGCCGTCGAATGTAACGTCGTGTACGCCATTTACGTAGTACGTGAATAGGGCTGGGCGTAGGTTACGTTCACGTCGTAGGCAGTTATTTCGACGTGACTGTGAGCATGCGCACTGGGATGCTTCCAAGATACGACGCATGCGCCGTTCGTTTTTAGTACTTGTTTGAAGCTCAGCCCATCATTTGCATGGGGGTCACGCTTCATTTAAATGTAACACGCCCACTTCCACCTACTTTGACTTACGTCGGCTTACGCCTACGAATATACGCAACGTTGGGAGCATTTGCTTTGTGAATTCCATGCTTGCCTCTCAACGCTGCGCCGGTGTAGCGTAAAAGAAGATACGCTACGCCCGCATTAAAAGATGCGCCCAGGTATGTGAATCCGGGCCAAAGTGTTTTTTTTTTTTGCGCTTCTAAAAAATTTCAATAATAAAAAAAAATGATATTAACATTAGTGTTGCTCACGAATATTCGCATTGCGAATATTCGCTACGAATATTGCATATTCGAGTATTCGCGAATAACGCGAATATCGCGGCGAATATTCGCTATTTCGAATATTCGTATTTTTTCAATTTTTTTTTAGAACAGATCACATCCTAGAGATCCCCATCGACGTCTAAAAGCATTGCTGGTATGATTAGAGACCCTGGGCCGAGTAGCTGCAGCGCTCATTTTATATTCCCGAAAAATCGCAATGCGATTATTCGGCAATAGCGATATCGCGCGATTATTTTGTATTGTAATATATCACGAATATTCTGAGCCAATCAGAGTGCTCCATTCCGCATTTCTCGAAATTTCGCAATTATTTTATATTGTAATATATCACGAATATTCTGAGCCAATCAGAGTGCTCCATTCCGCATTTCTCGAATATTCGCAATTATTTTATATTGTAATATATCACGAATATTCTGAGCCAATCAGAGTGCTCCTTCCGCATTTCTCGAATATTCGCAATTATTGTGTATTGTAATATATCACGAATATTCTGAGCCAATCAGAGTGCTCCTTCCGCATTTGCCGAATATTCGCAATTATTGTGTATTGTAATATATCACGAATATTCTGAGCCAATCAGAGTGCTCCATTCCGCATTTCTCGAATATTCGCATTCGCATTCGCAATTCGCAATTCGCATTCGCATTCGCGATAGCGAAAATTCGCAATGATTTCATTTCCAAAATATATCACGAATATTCGTATTTAGCGAATATATCTCGAATATTCGACTATATATTCGTGATATATCGCGAAATCGAATATGGCATATTCTGCTCAACACTAATTAACATTAAATATAATTCTGGCCTATTTCTCTACTATCGGTTTGGTCCGACCACAACTTTTAGACAAGTTCTGAAGAACGCTGGACTTTTTTCCTCGTTCAGCGGTAGCCGAGCCTCATATATAGTTGTAGTTTGTCTTTCCTTATTGCACGGCAGCTTCCCGTCATATATAATGAAAAGATGTAGTTGGCTATTTGAGCTACAAGAAAGAATTCTAAAGAAACTGGAAGAAACTGCTACAGTAAAAGTTGAGATACGGCCTCAATAAAGACTCCGCCAACAGAAGAGTACAAAGTACCAGACATCTATTTTCATTGCATATTTTATATTACAATCTGGATGCACGCACATCTTTATTGTCTTTTCCAAATGGCTCTGCTTTGGGCTTGAAATACAGAGAAGTGTGAAAGATGCACTGACCTGTTGCAACCAGGGCTTTTTTTTCCAGCAGCAACGCAGGGGAACGCAGTACCGGCACCTCTAGCTCTGAATGTATGTAATGGCAAGGGGTGCTGGGGTGTCCTGGAGGGTCTGTTGATGCTGGCTGCTGGGGGATCTATTGTTGCTGGAAAGGGTCAATTTTTGTTCAGTGGAAGGGTCTATTGTTGCTGGGGAGGTCAGTTGTTGCTGGTGGGGGATCTATTGTTTCTGGGGGGCTCCTATGGTACTGTGAGACAATTGTTGCTAGGAGACATCTACTGTGGAGGGAGGGGTCTATTTCTGTTAGCTGTTCAGAGTCTATTGTTGCTGGCTACAGGGGATCTACGTTACTTCCTATCATTAGCAAATTACGTTCAAATTACTAAGCACCACAAATTGATACTTGGTTCTGTATTCATTACTGAGAGGTGGGTAGGGGGTGGGATCATAGAATGGGACTCGGAGGTGGGTAGGGGGTAGAATCAAGGAATGGTGCTCGGAGGTGGGTAGGGGGTGGAGTCAAGGAATGATGCTTGGAGGTGGGTAGGGGGTGGAATCAAGGAATGGTGCTCAGAGGTGAGTAGGGGGTGGAATTAAGGAATGGTGCTTGGAGGTGGGTAGGGGGTGGAACCAAGGAATGGTGCTCAGAGGTGGGTAGGGGGTAAAAATCAAGGAATGGTGCTCGGAGGTGGGTAGGGGGTGGAACCAAGGAATGGTGCTCAGAGGTGGGTAGGAGGTGGAATCAAGGAATGGTGCTCAGAGGTGGGTAGGGGGTGGAAGCAAGGAATGGTGCTCGGAGGTGGGTAGGGGGTGAAATCAAGGAATGGTGCTCGGAGGTGGGTTGGGGGTAGAACCAAGGAATGGTGCTCGGAGGTGGGTAGGGGGTGGAACCAAGGAATGGTGCTCGGAGGTGGGTAGGGGGTGGAACCAAGAAATGGTGCTCGGAGGTGGGTAGGGGGTGAAACTAAGGAATGGTGCTCGGAGGAGGGTAGGAGGTAGAATCAAGGAATGGTGCTCGGAGGTGGGTAGGGGGTGGAACCAAGGAACGGTGCTCGGAGGAGGGTAGGAGGTAGAATCAAGGAATGGTGCTCGGAGGTAGGTAGGGGGTGGAACCAAGGAATGGTGCTCGGAGGTAGGTAGGGGGTGGAACCAAGGAATGGTGCTCGGAGGTGGGTAGGAGGTAGAATCAAGGAATGGTGCTCGGAGGTGGGTAAGGGGTAGAACCAAGGAATGGTGCTCGGAGGAGGGTAGGAGGTAAAATCAAGCAATGGTGCTCGGAGGTAGGTAGGGGGTGGAACCAAGGAATGGTGCTCAGAGGTGGGTAGGAGGTAGAATCAAGGAATGGTGCTCGGAGGTGGGTAGGAGGTAGAATCAAGGAATGGTGCTCGGAGGTGGGTAGGGGGTGGACACAAGAGGTGACTCGGAAGGAGGGAGTTCCTGCACCTATTCTCTGAGAAAAAAAGCCCTGGTTGCAACCAATAAGAATTCATGTTGTAATCCACATGTTGTATTTTATTTTAATTACATTAGCCTGAGATCTAATTGGTTCTTGTTGGTTACTGTTGTTTGAATGACATCATTGCTAATTCCAGGTTGCCCACCCCTCATATTTCCTGTCCAGCTATCCATTACTGTTTGTTCTGCTATGGTCTGCTATCAGGGCCGGTGCTACCACTAGGCAAACTAGGCAGCCTCCTAGGGCCTAGGGCACCCGGCCACTGGTGTTCCTACTCTCTTCTCTTGGCAGCAAGCAGGTAAGTCTCAGCATCAGCAGGCAGCCACCGCTCCATTTGCACATAGTGTCAGAGGCGCAGCAGAGGACTGTGTCTGTGTCCCGACTCCTGAATGAATGGAAGCAAGCAAACATTCATTGATGGGCACTGTTAGGCCGCATTGATGGGCTCTGTTGAGGCTGCTTTGATGGGCGCTGGTGAGGCTGCATTGATGGGCGCCGGTGAGGCTGCATTGATGGGCACTGATGAGGCTGCATTGATGGGCACAGGTAGGCTGCATTTAATGGGTGCTTCATTAAAAAGGTGGGCTTTACATGGGCAGGGTGGAGGACTGTGTCTGTGTCCCGACTCCTGAATGAATGGAAGCAAGCAAACATTCATTGATGGGCACTGGTAGGCCGCAATGATGGGCACTGGAAGGCTGCATTTCATGGGCACTGGTGAGACTGTATTGATGGGCGCTGGTGAGGCTGTATTGACGGGCGCTGGTGAGACTGCATTGATGGGCGCTGGTGAGGCTGCATTTGATGGGCACTGGTGAGGCTGCATTGATGGGCGCTGGTGAGGCTAAATTTGATGGGCGCTGGTGAGGCAGCATTTGATGAGCGCTGGTGGGCTGCATTTAATGGGTGCTCCATTAAAAAGGTGGAGATTACATGGGCAGGAAAAAGGGGGTGGGGTCAGGGGTGGAGCTAGGGGGAGGAAAAATGAGGGTGTCAAAAATCCTTGCACCAGCCCTGTCTGCTATGGCTAGCGCCACTACGGCTCTGCTGTCAGACCTACTACCAGTAAAGCTTTGCTTCCTGTAAACTCCGGCACCTGCTTTAGGAGGCCGCCTCTTCAACCTTGCTTCTTTTGAACTTTGAACCTTTTGCTCCTCCCATAAACTTCCTGATTTAAGCCATGTCTCTGCATTTTCCGTTTGCCAGATTATGGTGCTCTCTCCAACAAAGATCTAGCTCTTGTCACACCTGCTGCTGTCCGTATCTCCGCTACCATTTATTACCGACCCTTGGCTTGTTCCTTGACTACGCATCTGCATGATCCCATCGCGCGACCACTCATTACCGACCTTTGGCTTGTTCCTTGACTACGCATCTGTATGATCCCATCGCGCGACCACTCATTACCGACCTTTGGCTTGTTCCTTGACTACGCATCTGCATGATCCCATCACGCGACCACTCATTACCGACCTTTGGCTTGTTCCTTGACTACGCATCTGTATGATCGCATCGCGCGACCACTCATTACGGACCTTTGGCTTATTCCTTGACTATGCATCTGCTTGATCCCATTGCGCGACCACTCATTACCGACCCTTGGCTTGTTCCTTGACTACGCATCTGCTTGATCCCATCGCGTGACCACTCATTACTGACCTTTGGCTTGTTCCTTGACTACGCATCTGCATGATCCCATAGCGCGACCACTCATTACCGACCCTTGGTTTGTTCCTTGACTACGCATCTGCTTGATCCCATCGCGTGACCACTCATTACCGACCTTTGGCTTGTTCCTTGACTACGCATCTGCTTGATCCCATCGCGCGACCACTCATTACCGACCTTTGGCTTGTTCCTTGACTACGCATCTGCTTGATCCCATCCCGCGTCCACTTGTTACCAACCTTTGGCTTGTTTACTGACAATGCTTCTACTTGATCCCACCTGCTACAGTATATCTGCTACCAGCCCCCGGCTTGCTCACCTCTTGGTGGGGCAATCCTGAGGGCCAAGACTTGGTGCTAACCAATCACCACTATCAGGAGCTCTGGTGAACACCGGTTAGTGAACTTCGGGTGAGCCCACGCCATCCACCAGGGTGACCTATCCTGCTGGTCAGTGGGAGCCTCTCTACTGTTATAGCTACTGGTCTCTGAGGTTGACCATGATAATGATAACAGTGTTGTTTTGGTCAGTTCAGCCACAGCCCACTGCAGTCCTGATACTGTCTTCTACAGACAACCCAGCTACTGTCTTCTACAGTCAGCCCTACTACAGCCCGCTATGGTTCTGTTGCCAGGCCTACTACCTGTAACGACTTGCTTCCAGTGCACCCTAGCACCTGCCTTATGCAACCTTCCTGTGCTCTCCAGGCACCTATCTTTGCATGCACGAGTATCTGGTGGAAAATCTGGGAAAGGTTTGCAGCTAAGTTTTTTTTTTTTAGCCTTAAAGGGATTGTAAAGGCAGATGTTTTTTTGTTTGTTTTTTATCTAGTCTATGCATTAAGATGAAAAGCCTTATGTGTGCAGCAGCACCCCCTATCACTTGCCTGAGGTCCCTCTCTGTCCAGCGATGTCCATGAGTGTCTCAGCCAGCCGATATTCTCCTTACTGATTGGCTGAAACACAGCAGTGACGCCATTGTCTCCAATCAGGGGAGAGGGGGACAGGGCCAGGTCGGGGCTTTGTGTTTGAATGGACACAGGGAGCTGTGATTTGGCTCGGGTGCCCCCATAGCAAGCTACTAAAAAATGTGGCCCTGGACTCCATTAAGACCGGCCCAGGGCACAACACATCAGGGTACAGGGCACATCAGGGCACGGTACAGAGCTCAGCACATCAGGGCACAGCACATCAGGGCAAGGGGCACATCACATCAGGGCCCATCCTAGCACATCAGGGCACAACACATTGAGGCACAGCACATCGGGGCACGGGGGACATCAGGGCACGGGGCACATCAGGGCACGGGGCACATGGCACATCAGGGCACAGGGCACATAGCACATCAGGGAATATCGCACATCAGGGCACAGGGCACATCAGGGCACGGGGCACATGGCACATCAGGGCACAGGGCACATAGCACATCAGGGAATATCGCACATCAGGGCACGGGGCACATCAGGGCACGGGGCACATGGCACATCAGGGCACAGGGCACATAGCACATCAGGGAATATCGCACATCAGGGCACAGGGCACAGGGCACATCAGGACATGGGAAACAGGGCACATCAGGACACAGGGCACATCAGGACACGGGGCACAGGGCACATCAGGACACATGGCACATCAGGACACAGGGCACATCAGGACACAGGGCACATCAGGACACAGGGCACATCAGGACACATGGCACATCAGGACACAGGGTCCATCAGGACACGGGGCACAGGGCACATCAGGACACAGGGCACATCAGGACATGGGGCACATAGCACATCAGGGAACATAGCACATCAGGGCACAGGGCACAGGGCACATTATGGTGCACATCGTTTACCAGCCAGCATGCAGAGTAGCGCAGGAAGTGTGTGTAATATGTTCTCTCTCCTGTCACGGCACTCACTCGGCTCCCCGGCAGCTCCTCCTCTCTTCTTGTCCATCCCAGATGATGTCACAAGCAAATGGGGATGGACGAGAAGAGAGGAGGGGCCGCCGGGGAGCAGCGTGAGTGCCGTGATAGGAGAGAGAACATATTACACACGCTTTCTGCGCTACTCTGCATGCTCGCTAAATCTCGAGGTAGCCATCAGGCGCCAGCTGTCGGCGATTGATGGGTAGATTGCCGCAGACCTCTGACCGGCCCACTGAGCAATCGGCCCACTGGTAGTCCCGATGGCCAGTCCATCCCTGCTGTCCAGCGATGTCCATGAGTGTCTCAGCCAGCCGATATTCTCCTTACTGATTGGCTGAAACACAGCAGTGGCGCCATTGGCTCCAACCAGGGGAGAGAGGGACAGAGCCAGGTCGGGGCTTCGTGTCTGAATGGACACATGGAGCTGTGTCTCGGCTATGGTGCCCCAGCAAGCTGCTTGCTGTGGGGGAACTGAACAGGAAGGAGAAGTCAGGATCACAGAGGGACTCGAGAAGAGGAGGATGGGGGCTGCTCTGTGCAAAACCAAGTGTACAGAGGAGGTAAGAGTAACAGGTTTGTTAACTTTACAGGGAAAAAAAAACAAGACTACAATCACTTTAGGCAGAATTTAAAGGACCACTAGTCAGAGAACATAGTTATGGGAATCTGGGGCACATTTGTGGTATATAACAAGAGCAGTTACATCTCCATATTCATGATTTCTACCCGTGTACCTATAAATCATACAGCTCTACACAGGCATCCCTGCGATGTTTTTTCACACCCATCGTTATGTAGTATCATAGTGTCTACAAGGTCATAAATGTAATTACAAGCCTCTAAACAACTGAAGATATAGCTACAAAAATAAAAATAGGACTTGGATAAACTTTCCCTTGAATTAAATATTTCCTTACATAGTTACATAGTTGTATAGTTAGTCTATACCCACAGTTGATCCAGAGGAAGGCGAAAAACCCCAGCAGAGCGATGATCCAATTCGCTACAGGAATGGAAAAAATTCCTTCCTGACCCCCGAGAGGCAGAACCACCTCTGGAGGGAGTCTATTCCACATTTTTACAGCTCTTAAGCCCCGTACACACGGCAGAAAAACTCGACGGGCGGAACACAATGTTCCGCCCGTCGAGGTTCTCTGCGATTCTCGAGAATCTGTCGAGAATCTGCGACCCGCCCGTCGGGAATGGCAACCAGCCATTCATCCCGACGGGCCGTCGAGCAAATAGAGAACCTGTTCTCTATTTGCTCGACGGGTTTCCCGACGGGCGGGGCTCGCCGAGAGTGTACACACGGCCGAGGTTCTCGGCAGAATGCAGCTCCCAGAGAGGTTCTCGCTGGTTTCTGGCGAGAACCTCGGCCGTGTGTACGGGCCTTACTGTGAAGAACAGTAAAAATAGGTAGATGGCGCACGACTAAAAAGTGCAATCAATAAAAAATCAATAATACAATTAATAAATGATAAGGTCCATGTCAATATCAAAGGAAAATGATCAAAGGAAGATAACTAAATGGATAAATAAATGACCATATAATGATAGTAAAATGAATGACCATACAAAAATGGTCAAATAAAAGTCCCAAAAGTTCAGTGTTAGTCCAACAACACTAGTGGCATTACAATCCTGAAGCAGAAGCAGACTCTGGAAGATATATATAAACAAGAAGGACATGCGCCAAACTAAGTGCAGTAAATAGGAATTTAATGGAGTAAATTAGTAAACAGTAAATTGGCTACTCACAAATAGTGTTGAGCAGAATATGCCATATTCGATTTCGCGATATATCACGAATATATAGTCGAATATTCGAGATATATTCGCTAAATACGAATATTCGTGATATATTTTGGATATGAAATCATTGCGAATTTTCGCTATCGCGAATGCGAATGCGAATTGCGAATTGCGAATGCGAATGCGAATATTCGAGAAATGCGGAATGGAGCACTCTGATTGGCTCAGAATATTCGTGATATATTACAATATAAAATAATTGCGAATATTCGAGAAATGCGGAATGGAGCACTCTGATTGGCTCAGAATATTCGTGATATATTACAATACACAATAATTGCGAATATTCGGCAAATGCGGAAGGAGCACTCTGATTGGCTCAGAATATTCGTGATATATTACAATACACAATAATTGCGAATATTCGAGAAATGCGGAAGGAGCACTCTGATTGGCTCAGAATATTCGTGATATATTACAATACACAATAATTGCGAATATTCGAGAAATGCGGAAGGAGCACTCTGATTGGCTCAGAATATTCATGATATATTACAATATAAAATAATTGCGAAATTTCGAGAAATGCGGAATGGAGCACTCTGATTGGCTCAGAATATTCGTGATATATTACAATATAAAATAATTGCGAAATTTCGAGAAATGCGGAATGGAGCACTCTGATTGGCTCAGAATATTCGTGATATATTACAATACAAAATAATCGCGCGATATCGCTATTGCCGAATAATCGCATTGCGATTTTTCGGGAATATAAAATGAGCGCTGCAGCTACTCGGCCCAAGGTCTCTAATCATACCAGCAATGCTTTTACACGTCGATGGGGATCTCTAGGGTGTGATCTGTTCTAAAAAAAAATTGAAAAAATACGAATATTCGAAATAGCGAATATTCGCCGCGATATTCGCATTATTCGCGAATACTCGAATATGCAATATTCGTAGCGAATATTCGCAATGCGAATATTCGTGAGCAACACTACTCACAAACACAATGAGAGCATAGGCACATAAGGGGTTAACGACTGGTCCAGTGTCACTCTTATCGTCTACAGCTGCAAGGGTCCACGCAGGCTGACTTGGCTGAGTCATGGGAGATGTAAAAGCCCATCTTGGGGAAGCCTAGGAGAAGCAACAGGGGGTCCAGGAGCCGTGTATCCTAGCTAGGAAGCGATGTGCGTTCCAGCATGAAGCGCGATCCGTCGGCGTACGACCGGAAGTGACGTCGAACCTCGGGCCAACCAATGGGATGACGCGTTTCTCAGCATCCGCTGGTTCATCAGATCTGATCTGATTCCCTCTACTTTGGACTCCCAAAATACCAGATTGTCCGTCTCCAAAGTGTCCAGAACACGGTGGCAGGACTGGTGACAGGGAAAACCCCTGGGAATCAATCAACCCGTCCCTGAGGTTCCTCCACTGGCTGGCCGTAAAGGACCGAGTCATATTTAAAACCCTCTGCCTGACGCACAAATGTGTACACGGAAGTGCCCTCCAATATTTAGTTGAGAAAATCAAACACCAAAACCCCAATCGCGTTCTACGATCCACTAACCAAAAACTACTGCAAATGCCAAAAGCCCGTTACAAGACCGAAGGAGAACGAAGATTTGCAGTCCAAGGACCTTGACTGTGGAACACATTACCGACTAATATCCAAATGGAAATTGATCACCAGGCCTTCAGAAAAAAACTCAAGACCCACTGTGATGGAATTCACTAAAATGAATATTTTGTGTTATGATTAGAACCACTGAAATGTTGTTTTCCTTTTCTTATATTCTTCTATTTCTTTTATATTCTCATATTGTTTTTATTTCTTTATATATCCATGTGTGAAAATATATACTACAAGTGTTTATTATCTATAAAGAAGTTGTGTCAGATATAATGTTTTAAAGGCACAGTACATGTCAGCTTGAAAGGAGACAAAGAGCTATTTAGCTGTCATACCCCTTCGCTCCTCATTCCAAAGCCCCCCTCCATTGAGTAAAGTCCCTGTAAAATTGAGAATGGGACCCTGTTTCTGGACATTCCATAAGGAACTTTCATGCTTGTTTACCACGAGGCTGTTTGTGCCCAAAAAAGGATTTGCAAGGAGAAGACCCTTATATGGACTGGACTCTATGAACTAACCAATCAGTATGTGCACGTGTATGATGTCATGTTGTCAATAAAAAGAGCACCGGCTCCACCCGGTCTCTTTGGCCCGGGAAACGAAGCAGGAACGTAGTGTCATTTCTTGCTCTCACATACATACCTCCCAACATTTTAAAAATCCACTGCGGGACAGTTGTTGAGTGGGGGGAGGTATTGAAGATGTTGAGTGGGGGGGGGGGGGTGAATGAAGTTGTTGAGCGGGGGTGGTAAATTAAGTTATTGAGCGGGGGGGGGTTGAAGTTGTTGAGGGGGGGTTGAAGTTGTTGAGGGGGGGGTTCTCTCACCTGTACACAGAATGTGTCTGCTCTCTTCCCTTCAACACGGCAGTAATCCATGCGCCGCTACGGTTCCTCCTACTGTCGCGCTGTCCATTCAGCTAGTTTGTTGAGCGGGGGGGCCGCTGCTTTTTTTTTTGTTGTCCCGGGGGGTGCCTCTTATCGGTGCCGACAGCCAGCCACAGACTGTCATTAGCTAGGCTATCGGCTCTCCACAGTCCTCCACGCACCACTCGGGTTCCTCCTGCCTCCTCTTGCAGTGCGGGAAAATTAAACCTTCCGCGGGACTGCGGGAACATCCTGTCTGTGCGGGACGTTTCCGCAGAATCCGTGCGTGTTGGGAGGTATGCACATAATTTGGTCAAAGGCAGAATAGGAGTTCCCTGGATTTGAGTCAGGGGTTTAATTCCTTTCACCACCTTTTCTGAAGGATAAACAGAATGAAAATGGATGCCAAGCGCCATGAGGCGATCCAGTTCACAAATGTAGCGCTATACAAGTTTTTCACTCACTCACCTGTCAAAAGCAGCCACTGTACCCATCAATCGCTGCCACTGTGCCCATCAATTGCTGCCACTGTGCCCCATCAATTGCTGCCACTGTGCCCCATCAATTGCTGCCACTGTGCCCCATCAATTGCTGCCAGTGTGACCATCAATTGCCGCTACTGTTCCCCAGATATACCGGGACTTAGAACCGGAGATTGCCGCAGTCCAGGCCAGCGGGACCAGAGTGGGGGAGGAGCGAGGAGGGGCACCTGTGTAAATTCACCTTACAGATTTTTCTGTAAAGGTGAACTTACCTTTTAAGCGGTTAAGAAACAACAAGCTGTAAAGTTTTGGACACCTTGATTTTCATGCACCTCAAATGAATTTAGTTAATTTAAACTTGAAAGTTCAGTTGGACTCTAAATGCTGATTACCCGTGTACAATTCCTCAAAGGTATCTTTGTAATGTGGAACGCCCGTCTTCTTTACATAGAGTCTATGAGGGACTCTGAGCATGAAGGGAGAGGTTTGTACATGCTTATGATAATGTTTTCTGTTATCATCACCAGTTAATTAAATCAATTATTCATGAAGGATAAATGGTAACACTACATTGTAATATTATGCATACATCTCTGCACTGCGGTCAGGGGAAGGTTATCAAGTCTTTACTCTTTCTTCTATACATGATATTGCAGAACCCAGGGAATGCTGGGAGGTTTCTTCTCATTTTTTTCACAACCACGTCATGACACACGGACATACATACACACTGCCACACAACGCCAAAAAAGGAACGTGACAGAGAAGTGTGCATTCCAGAAAAAAGATGAAACTGTATAATTACAAATATGGAAACTATTCATTTTGTGTATCTCATAGACCACATTTCCCAAACTGATAAGTGATATGAAAATGTATTATCAATCAACTGTGTTTACTCTTTTTAAATCATAATGATAACAGAAACTATGCAAATGACCCTGATCAAAAGTTTACATACCCTGGTGATTTTGGCCTGAAAACATGCACACAAGTTGACACAAAGGGGAATGAATGGCTATTAAAGATATCCAAGGAATTGAGAATGACAATCAGCAGTGTTAAAACTCTAATCAAGAAGTGGAAAATGAGGGGTTCTGGTGAAACCAAACCACGGTCAGGTAGACCAACTAAAATTTCAGCCACAACTCCCAGGAAAATTGTTCGGGATGCAAAGAAAAACCCACAAATATCTTTAGGTGAAATACAGGACTCTCTGAAAACATGTGGTGTGGCTGTTTCAAGATGCACAATAAGGAGGCACTTGAAGAAAGTTCTTAATACCCTTTATTGCCCCCTTTAACATGGCTTGATGTGTTTTGTGGTATTTGTGGATGAGGCTCTTTATCTTCTCAGATGGTAAAGCTCCCCGTTCCTCTTCCAGTTCCTGTAAATTCTTGGGCTGTCTTCCATTAAACGGCACGTTTGAGATCTCCCCAGAGGGGCCCAATGATATTGAGGTCAGGAGACTGAGATGGCCACTCCAGAACCTTCACTTTATTCTGCTGTAGCCAATGACAGGTGGACTTGGATTTGTGTTTTGGATCATTGTCATGTTGGAATGTCCAAGTACGTCCCATGTGCAGCTTCCTGGCTGATGAATGAAATGTTCCTCCAGTATTTTTTGATAACATTCTGCATTCATCTTGCCATCAATTTCGACCAAATTTTCTGTGCCTTTGTAGCTCACACATCCCCAAAACATCAGCGATCCACCTCCGTGTTTCACAGTAGGTATGGTGGACCTTTCATCATAGGTCTTGTTGTCTCCTCTCCAAATGTAGTGTTTATGGCTGTGGCCAAAAAGCTCAATTTCAGTCTCATCACTCCAAATGACTTTGTGGCAGAAGGTTTGAGTCTTGTCTCTGTGCTGTTTGGCGTATTGTAAGCGGATACTTTGTGACATTTGTGTAGTAATGACTTTCTTCTGGTGACTCGACCATGCAGCCCATCTTTCTTCAAGTGCCTCCTTATTGTGCATCTTGTACAGCCACACCCCATGTTTTCAGAGAGTCCTGTATTTCACCTGAAGATATTTGTGGGTTTTTCTTTGCATCCCAAACAATTTTCCTGGCAGTTGTGGCTGAAATTTTAGTTGGTCTACCTGACCGTGGTTTGGTTTCACCAGAACCCCTCATTTTCCACTTCTTGATTAGAGTTTGAACACTGCTGATTGGCCTTCTAAATTCATTGGGTATCTTTTTATATCCCTTTCCTGTTTTATACGGTTCAACTACCTTTTCCCGCAGGTCCTTTGACAATTCTTTTGCTTTCCCCATGACTCAGAATCTAGAAACGTCAGTGCAGCATTGGATGAAAGATGCAAGGGTCTGTCAGGAGTCCAGAAACTCATTAACCTTTTATACACACACACTAATTACAAGCAAACAGATCACAGGGGAGGATGGTTACCTTTAATAGCCATTCAAACCCCTTTGTGTCAACTTGTGTGCATGTTATCAGGCCAAAATCACCAGGGTATGTAAACTTTTGATTAGGGTCATTTCGGTTGTTTCTGTTGTCATTATAATACAAAAACAGTTAACGCAGTTAATTGATAATAAATGGCTTCAGCCAAACACTAACCATGAGTGAAAGAAATATTTTTGTGTTATCATTTATATTCTCTAAAAAAACGGCCAAGAAATCATAAATTCTGCCAGGGTGTGTAAACTTAAGAGCACAACTGTACATATAGCTATATACTGTATATATATATACATTTGACTTCTTGTTTATTTTTTTTGTATAGATTTTAGAATCCAATATTACAGGTTATGGCATCTAAAGTATGGTTGACCACTGTGCTGCGCCAACATTCTGATAAATCTAGAAAGTGGAGAGGACACCCCTTGCGGGACTTGTAAAGGTACAATTTTTTTTTCCCCTAAATATCTTCCTTTACCTTAGTGCAGTCCTCCTTCACTTACCTCCTCCTTCCATTTTTCTTTTAAATGTCCTTATTTCTCCTGAGAAATCCTCACTTCCTGTTCTTCTGTCTGTAACTCCACACAGTAATGTGAGGCTTTCTCCCTGGTGTGGAGTGTCGTGCTCGCCCCCTCCCTTGGACTACAGGAGAGTCAGGACGTCCCACTAACACACAGCTCCTTTCTCTATCTGCAACGTAGAGAACGTCCTGACTCTCCTGTAGTCCAAGGGAGGGGGTGAGCACGACACTGCACACTGCCAACAGTAGATGGGTGTGCCTGGGTCCCACTGGTTTCTAGACATATGCACACTGAAAAATATGTTGTTTCGGAATTTCGTTTTCATCCGAAAAATAAAGTTATTTCGTTACTCCCGAAATTAGTTTTTATTTATTTTGTTTTGTTAGTCTGAATGAATTAAGTTTGAATCTGTCATTGAAGGCTTATGGTGTCTGTCGAATGTTCTAAGAAGATTCGACAAGCAGCTTAACTGTACGACGCCGCCACCGTACATTTCCTGTCGAATGTTCCACCCACAAGAAGATATAGGGCCAGATTCAGG
Source organism: Rana kukunoris (assembly GCA_029574335.1). Taxonomy (NCBI): domain Eukaryota; kingdom Metazoa; phylum Chordata; class Amphibia; order Anura; family Ranidae; genus Rana; species Rana kukunoris. The sequence continues at coordinate 191,277 of JAJQKJ010001879.1, read as the reverse complement.
TAGAGTTAGGCTGGAGTATCAGTGATACTCCAGCCTAACTGTCACTTTGAGTCGGCGTTTTTGTTTTCTGTAACCAGAAAACAAGAAACGCCGGGTTGGAGTTCCTAAACGAGCGGCGTAATTGTATTACGCCGTCGTATCGGAACTTCAATTTTAAAAATGGCGCGCGGGGCGTTCCCACTGATTAACGCAGAGAATATGTTAATCAGCGGGAATCGGAAATTCACGATCGTATTCGGGCGCGACGCAGTGACTTTCCGACATTTCCGTAAGAGATACGCGGCGTAAAGATAAAGCAGCCCCCTAGCCGTCGTCATCGCGTTCAAAAAAAAAAAATTCGAGTCGTTTGCGTAAAACGTCCGTTAATGGGGATTGACGTCATTGACGTTCCCTGAAAGAATTTGGAGCATGCGCACTGACAGTCGACGCATGTTAACATAATACACATGTTACATTATGTTAACATAATACACGCCCCCTACCCGCCCAATTTGAATTCCGCCGGCTCATTTTCGCTACGCCGCCGCAACTTTAGGAGCAAGTGCTTTGTGAATAACAGTACTTGCTCCTAAAGTTACGGCGGAGTAACGTAAATGAGAAACGTTACTCCAAAATAAAGAAGCGCCCATCTACCTGAATCTGGCCCTATATTTGTTAATTATTATTACTAGTCAACCAACATTAGAATTCTTCTATAGCCTATGGGCGGAGCATTTGACCATAAATGACCGCTCGTGGCGATCGTATGGTTTTAGCTGCTTCGTCAAATCTTCATGTCTCTATAATGTCGAATCTTTTCTCTCTATGTTGAATCTTTTCTCTCTATGTCGAATCTTTTCTCTCTATGTTGAATCTTTTCTCTCTATGTCAAATCTTTTCTCTCTATATCGACTCTTTTCTCTCTATGTTGAATCTTTTCTCTCTATAATGTCGAATCTTTTCTCTCTATGTTCAATCTTTTCTCTCTATGTCGAATCTTTTCTCTCTATATCGACTCTTTTCTCTCTATGTTGAATCTTTTCTCTCTATAATGTCGAATCTTTTCTCTCTATGTTGAATCTTTTCTCTCTATAATGTCGAATCTTTTCTCTCTATGTTGAATCTTTTCTCTCTATGTCGAATCTTTTCTCTCTATGTTGAATCTTTTCTCTCTATATCGACTCTTTTCTCTCTATGTTGAATCTTTTCTCTCTATGTCGAATCTTTTCTCTCTATGTTGAATCTTTTCTCTCTGTCGGCTTTTTCCTCTCTATGTCGAATCTTTTCTCTCTATGTCGAATAATCTTGGACTAATAGAGTTAGGTTAGGCACATTAAACCGCAGGTTCGATAGAGACAGATCACTATTGTCACCGTCATGTCAAATCTTCTATCTATATCGGACTTTTGTCGGATCTTTCGGATTTCGGATTCTGCGCATTCATTATCATTTGCTAAAACGAACGCGAAAACCCCCAAAATCCAGACGAAACTGCATTCGGATGAAAATGAATGCACATGTCTACTGGTTTCCTCCAGTTCTGTGCTGATGGCACTGCTGGGTATCTACCCATGTGGTAGGAAATAAGCATGATGTGTCTTCCATCCACTGCATTAGCTTTCCTTGGCTGACCATTGCGTCTACACTACTGTAGTGTAGTGCAGCACAGTGGTCTAGTGGTTATCACTTTCACCTAGCAGCAAAAGGGTTGCTGGTTTGAGTCCCGACCACGACACCATCTGCTTGGAGTTTGCATGTTCTCCCTGTGTCTGCGTGGGTTTCCTCCGGGTACTCCAGTTTCCTCCCACACTCCAAAGACATGCTGGTAGGTTAATTCAATCCTGGCCAAATTGGCCCAGTATATATATATATGTGTGTATGACTGTGTGTCCCAAGCGTGTCAAGATCCTACGGGGTAAAATGACCGCACCAGCCAGGAAGACACTGGCTGCAAAAAGCGCCCAGAGGCGATTCAGTTCGCATGTGTAGCGCTATACAAGTCGTTCATTCATTCATTCATTCACTACTCATCATTGCCCAGGTCTTTGTGCTTCTTCAAAAGAACTAGAGCAGCACATATTGAAACCCCCGTTCTGCTTTCAAATCTTTGCCTGGGAGAGACGTTGCTGATGCAGTATAACTACCTTGTGTCTTGTTGCTGTGTTCAGTCTTGCCATGGTGGTGTATAACCGGTGACATGGTGTGTGACCCTATAAAACGTCCTATTTATACACACCTCAGCCTCCTGCTGGTTACTTTCTTGACCATGGATTGGCTGAGGCTACATTAATAAACAGCCCCTTCCAGCCCACTATGTTACAGAACTTACTGGAATACAAGGGAAAGCAAACGGGCCTGCAGCTCATAGGTTGGACTTGATGGACTTGTGTCTTTTTTCAACCTCGCCTAAGATGTAACTATGTAACCCAAAAGAGCCTATAACAATCATATGTGGCTTCACTGATTACAGTAAAGCCCAAAAATAACTAAATTTACCTACCCCTATTATCACCTAACTAGGAGGGAGCTACACTTCAAATTGAAGCTCATGCTTTTTAAACTTTTGTATTGACAAGTCTTGCTTGAAAATGGTGAGTAGAAGGCGGCTGCTATTATTGTTAAAATCTTGTTTCCTTACTATTCTAAACCCATTTCTCTTTGTTACGTGGGTCTTATTTTCCTTGCCTTCAAAACTAAGATATTTATTTCCACATCATTTACCTTAGTCCCATGAGAGCGCCTCAGTGGCCAAGAATATGGTTGGTTTGGGCTGGAGACCACTCCGGACAGACTGGAGTCATTCTTAGGTGGGTCTGTAGGCAGCGAGGAAGAATTCACTTCCAGTGGGTCGAGCCCAGTGTTAGATTGGTGGTGGTGGCCTCCCTGGGGGCATGGGCTGCCACCTTTCTGGTACACCCGTGTGGTCGTTTACACAAGAAGAGCTGGGTAAGAAGTAGACATGGGCCTGAACACCCCCCTGGTTCAGTTCGCAGCAGAACTCCCGAACAGGGGAAATGTTCTAACCCTGAACGGCGAACCCCATTGAAGTCTATGGGAGCAGAACAGGAAAAATCAAAAGTGCCCATTTTGAAGGCTTATATGCAAGTAATTGGCCATACGAGGGGTATGGGGGTCCAGGTATTGCCCTGGGAGACATGTATCAATTTTTTTTTTTTTTTTTTTAATAGAACAATTATCTTTCCGGGAGCAGTAATTTTATTTATGCTTAAAGTCCTACAATAAACATGATTATTATTATTGTGCCTTTATTCTCTTTGGAAATTGGAAAATATATTTTTTCTATTATATTGCTTTATTTTTTATTCTATTTTATTATTTTTGGAAAATGGAAAACTACTTGAAAACTATTCGAACTCGAAAACTTTTCGAATTCAAATAGTTTTTCAATTTCCAAAGAGAATAAAATAGAAAATAAGGGGATAGAATAGATATAAATATATTTTTTTCTATTCTCTTCCTTTATTTTTTTTTATTCTATTTTATTATTTTTGGAAATAAAAAAAAAAAACAATTTGAAAACTATCTGAATTTGAAAACTTCAAAGAAAATTCTAATTCTATTGGAAAACTTTTCTAGTCGATTCGAAAATGAATAAAAAGAAACGAATACCGAAAATAAATGAACAAATTCAAACAGTATTTTCTCTATTCTAGTCTCTTATTTTCTATTTTACTCTCTTTGGAAACTGGAAATCTATTTGAATCTGAAAAGTTTTCGAATTTGAAAAGTTTTCGTTTGAATTTTAAAACTATTTGAATTTGAATTTGATTTGTTTACAATATTATTTTATTGTTTTATAGATTCATCTTACAGGGGTTTCCCCTATATTCTACAGGTACACATTTATAATCACTAACTGTTTATACTAATTGAATACATTATACAGTTTAACCGATCCACAATACATAACCCTCTCCTGGCAACAGAAGAAAAATAAAATGAGAGAGAAAGGGAAGAAAAAGAAGAGAAAAAAAAAACAACCCAATTATTATGGGGGGAAAGAGAAAAAAAAAATTGAATTTCGTCCAAATTCGAATTCCGGAAATCTATGTGATTTTTAAATGTTTTGGAGTTTGAAAAGTTTTTAAATAGTTTCCAGTTTCCAAAAAGAATAAAAAATCAAGGAATAGAGTAGTTTTTTTTTCCTATTCTATTGTCTTATTTTCTATTTGATTATCTTTGGAAACTGGAAACCTATTCGAATCTGAAAAGTTTTCGAATTTGAAAAGTTTTCATTTGAATTTGAAAACTATTTGAATTTGAATTTTGTCCGAATTCGAATTTCGTTATTTAAATTCGGTACCGTTCTAATTCGGAAATTCGGATACATGTGAATTTCCGAAAAACGTCATTTAGTCTGAATTTTAATTCAGGTCGAAGTGAACCGCACATGTCTATTGGAGGGGAGGGGCTTCGAAAAACCCTGAAGCATGCAGTGATGTGCAGGTACATTACATTGCCAGCATGGGCCATCCGAGTGCAGTATATTGCGAGTAGTCCTTAACCACTTAAGGACCGCCTCCTGCACATATACGTTGGCAGAATGGCACGGCTGGGCACAGCCACGTACAGGTACGTCCTCTTTAAGTGCCCAGCCGTGGGTCGCAGGTGCGCGACCTGGTCCGAAGCTCCGTGACTGCGGGACCTGCAGACCCGATCGCCACTGGAGTCCCACTACCAGTCCCCGAAGCTGAAGAACGGGGAGAGCTGTGTGTAAACACACCTTCCTCGTTCTTCACTGTGGCGCCGTGATTGATCGTGTGATCCCTTTTATAGGGAAACACAATCAATGACATCACACCTACAGCCACATCTCCCTACAGTTAGAAAAACATATAAGGTCACACATAACCCCTTCAGCGCCCCCTTGTGGTTAACTCCCAAACTGCAATTAGCATTTTTACAGTAATCAGTGCATTTTTAATGCATTTTTTGCTGTGAAAATGACAATGGTCCCAAAACAGCGTTAAAATTGTCCAAAGTGTCCGCCATAATGTCGCAGTCATGAAAAAAAACGCTGATCGCCGCCATTAGTAGTAAAAAAAATGCAATAAAAAAAATGCAATAAAACTATCCCCTATTTTGTAAACGCTATACATTTTGCGCAAACCAATCGATAAACGCTTATTGAGATTTTTTTAACCAAAAATATGTAGAAGAATACGTATCGGTCTAAACTGAGGGAAAAAAAAAATGTATATATTTTTTGGGGGGATATTTATTATAGCAAAAAGTAAAAAATATTGCATTTTTTTCAAAATTGTCGCTCTATTTTTGTTTATAGCGCAAAAAAAAAAAAAAAAAAACGCAGAAGTGATCAAATACCACCAAAAGAAAGCTCTATTTGTGGGAGAACAAGGACGCCCATTTTGTTTGGGAGCCACGTCGCACGACCGCGCAATTGTCAGTTAAAGCGACGCAGTGCCGAATCGCAAAAACTGGCCAGGTCCTTTAGCTGCCTAAAGGTCCGGGTCTTAAGTGGTTAATACACCGGGATAGTGCCTAGAAATTTCCTTTAGAAAGATATAAAGTACACAATGCTAGATGAAGAGATGGTAAGGTCAGAATAAATTATATAAACATGAACTAAGGTTACTAATACAGTAATTATTTCGTCCCATAAATTATTCATAATTTTTTTTCTGGAGAATACATCAAATATTTCTTTGGTTAGGGAAGGTCTCGCCCTAACATCACCGATCATGAATTTACACGCTCTAGTCTTCTATCAATACATACTACACCTATGGATTTCATGGAACTGATAAAACAAGGAAGAATTCGAGGAAATAATATGAGTAATAACAAAATCGAACAGAACAAAATGTTCCATACATAAGGAGGCAGATAAAACATAAAGGTCATTACATTCAATAAAATGATGCCATATCGAAACCACCCCATAATGTGGACACGTATGCAAATTGTACCCAACAATGGGATGGGAGTAAGGCCGCGTACACACGATCGGTTAAACCAACGAGAACGCTCTGATGGACCGTTTTCATCGCTCCAAACCGATCATGTGTGGGAGCCATCCGTTATTTAACCATCAGTTAAAAAAAAAGCCAACTTGTTTTAAATTTAACCGATGGATTCCTAACCAATAGCAAAAAAAAAAAAAAACCATCGTTAGTACGCACGTCCATCGGTTAAAAATCCAGGCATGCTCAGAATCAACGACGCATGCTCGGAAGCATTGAACTTTGTTTTTTTTCAGCACGTCGTGTTTTACGTCACCGCGTTCTGACACAATCGTTTTTTTTAACCAATGGTGTGTAGGCGCGACGGACGATCAGTCAGCTTCATCGGTTAACTTAGGAAAAGAGTCCATCAGACCGTTCTCATCGGATGGACCGATCGTGTGTACAGGGCATAAGACACGCCTCCTAGTCATGTGCATTAACCACTTCAGCCCCGGAAGTATTTTCCCCCCTTAACTACTTCAATACCGGGCACTTTCCCCTCTTTCTGCCCAGGATCATTTTCAGCTTTCGGCGCTGTCACACTTTGATTGACAATTGCGCGGTCATGCTACACTGTACCCAAACTTAATTTTTGTATTTTTTTCCCCCACGAATAGAGATTTCTTTTGGTGGTATTTGATCACCTCTGCGGTTTGTCACATGTCACATGTAGCCCAGCCCCCACACCGTTAGAATCACTCCCTAGGACGCACTTAACCCCTTCATCGCCCCTAATGCTTAACCCGTTCCCTGCCAGTGTCATTTACTCAGTAATCAGTGCATTTTTATAGCACTGACTGCTGCATAAATGTGAATGGTCCCAAAATAGTGTCAAAAGTCTCTGAAGTGAGTGAGTGAGAAACTTATATAGTGCAACACATGCAAACTGAATCGCCTCTGGGCGCTTAGTATCCTTTCCCTACTGTACTTTTGCCCTCAGAAAAGATGGGTTTTGAAGTGTCCGTCACAACGTCGCAGTCCCGATACAAATCGCTGATTGCCGCCATTACTAGAATTTTTTTTTTTATAAAAATGCCATAAAATTACCCCCTATTTTGTAGACGCTATGGGCCAGATTCAGAGAGCCCTTACTCCTGTGTAACTGGTGTTAGACTGGAGTAATTTCAAATTACGTGCGTTTTCTAGCTAGTCGAAAACCTCAAACCATGAATAGACGGCTGCGGGCTTCAATTCGACTGGATTACGTGTTCGTACGCCTTCGGATCTACGCTGCAATAAAATTGCGGCCACTGGGTGGACTTCCCGTTGTTTTCGGCGTCGGGGTATGCAAATGAGCTTTTGCCGGCGATCCCCGAAATTACGATCTTCAATCGCAATCTCTTACGGCACCTTTAGTCATCTTTTATTTGCGTAACACTATACCAGCTTTTTGCTGCTCTAATATTAGACAGCCCATGTTAAGTATGGCCGTCGTTCCCACTTCGAATTTCTACGTTTTCCGACGTCTTTTATTATTTTTTACGTAAGTCGTCCGGGAATAGGAATGTTCGTAAACGCCGCTACTCAAACAACGAATGACGTAACGACTTGATTTCGCGCAATGCACGGCGGGAAATTTCTGAACGGAGCATGCGCAGTTCGATCGCCGGGGGGACGCGCTTAATTTAAATGCTTCACGCCCCCCAATCGCGTATTTCGATTACGCGGCGAGAAATAGACTACGCCGCCGTAGTGTACGGGCAAAAATCTACCAGGATTCGGTGTAGAGCCTGGTAAAATACGGCTGCGTAGAGTATTACGATTACGCAGCGCAATATTAAGTGTATGTGAATCTACCCCCATAACTTTTGCGCAAACCAATCAATACACTCTTACTGCGATTTTTTTTTACCAAAAATATGTAGAAGAATACGTATCGACCTAGACTGAGGAAAAAATCTTTTTTTTATACATATATTTTTGGGGGATATTTATTAAAGCAAAAAGTAAAAAATATTGCTTTTTTTTAAAAAATGTACGCTCTTTTTTGTTTATAGCACAAAAAAATTTAAAACCGCAGAGGTGATTAAATACCACCAAAAGAAAGCTCTATTTGTGGGGGGGAAAAAAGACGCCAATTTTGTTTGGGTGCCACGTCGCACGACCGTGCAATTGTCTGTTAAAGCGACGCAGTGCCGAATCGCAAAAAGTGGCCATCTGCCAGCCCAATACCCTGGGGCTGAAGTGGTTGAAAACAGTGCCGATCCTGACCTCCCTGGGGCCCTAAGCAAAATGACATGTCACATTGAAGATTAAAGATGAGAAGCGGGTGGGAGGGGGTGTTTTGCTGTTGGAAATGACATCCTACATTAATGTGAGAAGCGGGGGGTGCTGACTTCTTACCTCTTCTCCCATGCAGCCAGCGAGTTGAGAAGTGAGGTGAGGGGCCGAAAATGACTTCTCACCAGGCGGGGGCATTTAGTAATTTGGGGGGCCCTCCGCAGCTTTGGGGGGCCCTCCGCAGCTTGCATAGTGAGCCTATAGGGCGGATCGGCCCTGGTTAAAAATATGTGGAATATTCTGTAACTACAACTTTCACCCTCACTATCCTGTACTTGGATACAACAAGATCTGCCTTTCCTTATGTATTGGAATAAGGTGTCTGGGCTACCTGTGTAGATACACTGTAGATGTACAGTACAGACCAAAAGTTTGGACACACCTTCTCATTCAAAGAGTTTTCTTTATTTTCATGACTATGAAAATTGTAGAGTCACACTGGAGGCATCAAAACTATGAAGTAACACATGTGGAATTATATACATAACAAAAAAGTGTGAAACAACTGAAAATATGTCATATTCTAGGTTCTTCAAAGTGTCACCTTTTGCAGCAGACACATCTCTAGAACAACTGATAAGAGCCGAGACTGTGTGAATCCGGCCTTCATGGTAGAATATCTGCTAGGAAACCACTTGGTTTGGGCTAAGGAACACAAGGAATGGACATTAGACCAGTGGAAATCTGTGCTTTGGTCTGACGAGTCCAAATTTGAGATCTTTGGTTCCAACCACCGTGTCTTTGTGCGACGCAGAAAAGGTGAACGGATGGACTCTACATGCCTGGTTCCCACCGTGAAGCATGGTGGAGGAGGTGTGATGGTGTGTGGGTGCTTTGCTGGTGACACTGTTGGGGATTTATACTGAACCAGCATGGCTACCACAGCATCTTGCAGCGGCATGCCATTCCATCCGCTTTGCGTTTAGTTGGACCATCATTTATTTTTCAACAGGACAATGTCCCTAAGCACACCTCCAGGTGGGGGAAGGGCTATTTGACCAAGAAGGAGAGTGATGGGGTGCTGCGCCAGATGACCTGGCCTCCACAGTCACTGGACCTGAACCCAATCGAGATGGTTTGGGGTGAGCTGGACCGCAGAGTGAAGGCAAAAGGGCCAACAAGTGCTAAGCATCTCTGGGAACTCCTTCAAGACTGTTGGAAAACCATTTCAGGTGACAAGAGAATGCCGAGAGTGTGCAAAGCAGTAATCAAAGCAAAAGAATATGACATTTTCAGTTGTTTCACACTTTTTTGTTATGTATATAATTCCACATGTGTTAATTCATAGTTTTGATGCCTCCAGTGTGAATCTACAATTTTCATAGTCATGAAAATCAAGAAAACTCTTGGAATGAGAAGGTGTGTCCAAACTTTTGGTCTGCACTGTACATACACATTAGAAAAGTAGTATCTTGGATGAGCTACACAGTGTCTAACACTACAGAGCAAATCCAGTTGAACGGGACTAACTACCTCCCGCTCACCCCCTAAAGGGATCTTTATGATCTAAAAATAAATGTACAGCGCTCACTATCTGACACCACATCCATCCCTGATTGATGATTATCTGACGCATTGTATAGATTTCCCATGCTCTCCATGAAGGGTATATTGCATATAAAAGATAAACTTTACTAACATCTCCGAACCTGGGAAATATTAACCACTTCAGATCCGCGCTATGGCCGAAAGACGGCCGCAACGCGGACCTGAACTGCCGGGGTTGGCGTCCCTGGTCGTCCTGCCGTTTCCTTCCGTGTTTCGCACCGCCGAGGGCATGCATTGCGGAAAAGCTGTTTCACGCGGGTGCCGACGCGCGTGCCTGATGGCCGCGATGTCCGCCAGGTACTCGCGATCCGCAGTCACAAAGCCAGGGATGTGGATCTCTATGTGTAAACACAGACATCCACGTCCTGTCAGGGAGAGGAGACCGAGGCTGTGTCCCTCGTACATAGGGACACAGATAGGTCACCTTCCCCAGTCAGTCCCCTTCCCCCACAGTAAGAATCACTCCCTAGGGAACACATTTAAAGGGGTTGTAAAGGGAAAACATTATTTTTTCATAATAAGCATCCTTTACCTGCAGACATTCCTCTTTTCACTTCCTAGTTGTTCGTTTTTGCTCAGAAGTTGCTCTATTTCTTCTCTGTTCTGTTCACTTCCTGCTTGTCTGATTGTTACTCACCACCGTTATGCCCTTTCACACTTTTACCACTTGTCTCACGATTTTGGACTGCAAAATCGTATGACAAGTCATTCTCCATTATTTTCAATGACTACCATTCATACTGGCACGACTTTAAGTTGTGGCTACTTCAAAGTAGTCCTTGCACTATTTTGGTCCGATTTTGATGCCACTTACACAGGCATTCATTGAAATCGCGGCCGCGAATCGCGGTAAAATCGCGGCCGCGAGTCGCGGCAAAATCGCGGTAAAATCGCGCGACTTTGAAGTAGTACAAGTGTGAAAGGAACCTTAGGGAGGGTTTACTGCAGTGGTCAGTGACGTGCTCGCCCCCTCCTGGGAACTACATCTGTGCGGCAGGACGCTCTCTGCGTGTTAGAGACTTCAAGGAGGTGTGAATTACTGCAATGCATACTGGGAGCGCCGCAAACCAGGAAGTGAATGAGAGAACAGAAACTTGAATGCCGGAGGTGATATAGATGAAGGAATTTAATAGGTATTTACTAGTTTTTTTAACAGAATCGTTACACTATTCTGTCTGTCTACCTTGCAGACATTCATTTTTAAGGCAAACTCCTTTAACCCCTTCCTGTGAATGGTCCCAAAAAAGTGTCAAAAGTGCCCGATGTGTCCGCCGCAATATCGCAGTCCTGACAAAAATTGCCATTACTAGTAAAAGAGTAAAAAAAAAATGTCATAAAACTATCCCCTATTTTGTAAACGCTATAACTTTTGCGGAAACCAAATCAATATACGCGACCAATGTATTGCTTTTTACACGGACAGGTCAAAAGGTATACGACATATTGTGTCGCACACGTAGTGAACATGGGCGTCCGCTGAAATTTTTTCAGGGGGGGGCACGCTTCGGCAGTGGCGATACACAGTCGCATTTTATCCTTTCTTCGACTGCTAGCGGGGTTAAAAGCGCCCCCCCCCCCCCACGTTAAAATGTTAAAACATCCCACTGTGCCCCCTGCATCTTTCAATATGTCTTTGTCACTACTGTGTACCCCCCTCTCCACAACTGCACCTCTGGACCCCTTTACATTACACAGCACCCCACAGCTTTGGACCTCTTTACATTACACAGCTGGCTCTCCCTGGTGATTCCAGGGGGGGGCAAACGACCCCCCTTGCCCTATGGAGCGGACCCCCATGGTAGTGAACCTCCTCATTTGATATACCCGTGAGGTGGCCATAGATTGAAAAGTTAGGCTCTTGCGTCTGCCATTGGTGTTGTGCAGACACACATTGCACTTCCGGCAAGGAAAATATCCCTTGCAGTCTTGAAAGAAGGATACTTTTTTGGGAGGGTCAATGATGTTAGGTGCAATCTGACCTTGAATCGACCGAGCGCCCCTGAAGATAACTCCAGCGTGTTCCGGCAAAGCTGGTCCCAAAACTTTATCTTTTGGAGAACACCCCAATGTTTTTTTGAAAATGTCTTTAATCCGCATAGATTGAGTCGAATAGGTGGTAAAAAAAAAAAAAAAACACATTTTGCGCTATAAACAAAAATAGAGCGACATTTTTGAAAAGAAAACAATGTTTTTTACTTTTTGTTATAAGAAGAATCGAATAAACTAAATTTTAGTCAAACATTTAGGCCAAAATGTATTCAGCCACATGCCTTTAGTAAAAAAAAAATCGCAATAAAAAAAATTAGCTATCTAGCGGCAACAGCGACACTAATACAGCGATCAGAAAAATGATCGCTTAGTAACACTGGCAATAGAGGGTGAAAGGGTTAACTAGGGCGGTGATCAAGGGGTTAAACCTTTATTAGGGGGGGGTAGGGGCTACCCTGGACCTAAACCTAAAGCCACGTACACACGGCAGAGAACCTCGACGGGCAGAACACATTAGGGGGGGGGGGGGCCATTCATACGGCAAATAGGAACATGCTATTTCTGCTCCCTCCCGACGGGATGCTCGCCGAGAGCTAACAGGTTCTCGCTAACTCCAGCGAGGCCTGTCACACCTCGGTCGTGTGTACGCCGCCTTACTGTCACACTGACACTAAATGCAGTGATCAGTAAATATATGATCACTGCATTCAGTGACAGGGGGGTGATCGCAAGGGGTTAATGTGCCTATGTGTGTGGTGTCAGTGTAGTGTTGGTGCGACTTGGTGCACCACACGGGGTGTTTAGGTTGTGCCCAGGTACACCTGGCACACCCTGTGTGCACGTCTATGGATAAAGTTGTGGAGAAGTATAAAGCAGGGTTATAAAAAAATCTCCCAAGCTTTGAAGATCTCACGGAGCTTCTGTTCAATCCATCTTCCGAAAATGGAAAGAGTACGGCACAACTACAAACCTACCGAGACATGGCCGTCCACCTAAACTGACCGGGCCGGGCAAGGAGAGCGTTCATCAGAGAAGCAGAGATTACGAGCATAATCCGTTTCTAGGAGAATGCTCGTAATCCAAACCACTCGCTTATCAAAGCAAGTTTTTCCCCATAGAAGTCAATGGAAAGGAAAATAATTTGTTCTGCATTGACTTCTATGGCATGCTATACCGCATGTGGCCAGAGGTGGGGGGGCATCGGAGAGCCTCGGAAATACTCGGGGACAGCTCACCGAACTCAGAAACCCTTGTAAAGGCGCGGGAACAGAGTATTTCCAAGTTTTTTTGATTGGCTCCGATCTACTCCACTCGGCTCCACTCGGCTCCAGCGCCCCCGCACCTCTGGCCAAATGCGGTACTGCACACCGCTGCAGCTTGAATCCTGCTCGTTTTGCAAGACAACACTCCCAAATTGAGTCAAGATTCAGAAAAAATGCGATCTTCATGCTCAAAAATGTGAAATTCTGAAGCATTTCATTTTTTTATTGTGGCCCCCGCGACCGCTTACCAAATCACTAAAGTGGTCCTCGCTCTTCAAAGGGAAACTGAGCTCCTCTGATATATAGGAAAGCTGCACTGGGCATGTTACAACCGAATGGAACCCAAAGTATTAGGAATTACCTGCCAGACTTGTATGATTATCAAATGAATCTTGATATGCCGAGATTTTAATTAAGGCCAAGTCATAAATAATCTCTGCATCCAAGATTGTAAATACTGCATTTATATAACTAGATCCTGGATGCGGCACCCATACAAGGAGCTAGTTTAAAATAAAAAGAGCCAGCCAGAGTTTATATCCACTGTACTGTATATTATAGGCCAATTCCCTCCGGTAAGTGTATGGTGTCCAAGTGGTGAAGCACATGTGAGGGGGGGGGGGGGGTTGTACATATCAGTCCTGGTTGCAGTGGCCATAGAGAAAAGTAACTGTCCCCAGTGGGGAGACAGACAGCTTTTAGCCTTACACACAGTATATCACAAAAGTGAGTACACCTCTAAGTGAAAAGGTCCAAATTGGGCCCAAAGTGTCAATATTTTGTGTGGCCACCATTATTTTCCAGCACTGCCTTAACCCTATTGGGCATGGAGGTCACCAGAGCTTCACAGGTTGTCACTGAAGTCCTCTTCCCCTCCTCCATGATGACATTACGGAGCTGGTGGGTGTTAAAAATCTTGCGCTTCTCCACCTTCCGTTTGAGGATGTCCCACAGAGGATCAATAGGAAACCGTCCTAAAGCCACATGTGTATAGGATCGAATTTGTGAAAAAATGTCAAAGACTCTGGGTTTGGACTTTGTAGGCAAGATAAACGACAGTATAATAACATTTTATTTTATTAATAACTCTTTTTTTTTCCCACCCTCCCCAAAAATGGAGCACCAGCCGCCACTGTTTCAATAGCATTAATAGGCTCCCATGCTGAAGTCCAAGCGAAGAAAATCCGGCAGCCTGGTCATGTCTTCAGTGATGATTCCTTTATTATATGGTAGGATCCAGTCCAGAAAGAGGAGGCTTCAAAAAGGATGGGCTTGGGGCACAGAGCACTGCACCCCAAACCCACCCACTTGTGTCATTAGCGAATCAACATTTGTTATTGTCTTCCTGCTTCTCCTCCTCGCCAATCAGGGGGCCAGACTTGTAGAGGGTTTTCCGGCGTAGCGTAGCGCATCCCATTTACGCTATGCCTCCGCAGCTTATACGGGCAAGTGCTGTATTCTCAAAGAACTTGCTCCGTAATTTGCGGCGGCGTAGCGTAAATGGGCCGGCGTAAGGCCGCGTAATTCAAAGTAGGAAGGAGGTGGGCGTGTTGTATTTAAATTAAGCGCGCCCCCCGCGCCGAACGAACTGCGCATGTGCCGGCCGTAAATGTAGCCCACTGCACATGCTCCATAGTACGCCGCAAATACATTGGTTTCGACGTGAACGTAATTAACGCACAGCCCTATTCGCGACGAGTTACGTAAACGACGGAAAAACACGACACTGTCCCGACGTCCATACTTAACATGGCTTACGCCGGACCTACACAAGGTTACCCTCATATAGCAGGGGTAACCTTACGCTTACGCAAACTACGTAAACTACGACGACGCAAATACGTTTGGGAAATGGCGTATCACGCTCATTTGCATATTCAACGCAGAAATCGACAAGAACGCCACCTAGCGGCCAGCGTAACATTGCAACTTAGATCCGACGATGTAAGTGACTTACGCAAGTCGGATCTAAGCAAAATCTATGCGTAACTGATTCTAAGAATCAGTCGCATAGATACCCAGGGCCAGAAACAGAGATACGGCAGTATCTTAAGACTGTATTGGCCTGGAGAAGAAGCCGGCTAAGCGCCGAAGCTGCCTGCGACCTGAATGGGGTAAATTCGTACCTGGCGGGGGGTGGCGAGGGTTGTTTGCCGCCCCCCCCCCCCAAAAAAAATAGGCTCCATTGTTGAAGTCCAAGCGAAGAAAATCCTGCAAGCCTGGACACGTCTTCGGTAATAATTCCTTTATCAAATGGGAAGATCCAGCCCAGAAAGAGGAGGCTAATGCATTTCAGCTATAAAACCTTAGTCATAGTGTGCTATGACTTAGGCTTTTTTTTTTTTTTTACGGAAACCCATTAGCTTCCTGTTTTTTGGACTGGATCCTACCATGTAAGCCAGGGGTCTAAACTGGCAGCCCTCCAGCTGTTGCAAAACTACTACTTTGATCCTAAGGGTGCACACCCTAATGCAGGGATCCTCAAACTACGGCCCTCCAGCTGTTACAGAACTACAAATCCCATGAGGCATTGCAAAACTCTGACATTCACAGACATGACTAGGCATGATGGGAATTGTAGTTCCTGAACACCTGGAGGGCCATAGTTTGAAGACCCATGCCCTAATGCATTAGGCTGCACACACATATGCTCCCAACTGTCCCTGATTTGGAGGGACTGTCCCTGATTTGGAGGGATCATTTTTTACAACCCGAAAAACAACATTTTTTAAAACGACGTGAAAAAATGCAGCATGTTCGAATTTTTTTTTGTTGTTTTTCAGAAGATGAAAAACAATGTGAAGCCCACACACCATCATTTTAAATGAGTTTTTTTTAATGCCAAAAAACGATCGTGTGTACGCGGCATGACACTTCAGTCTCCATCATCATCTTCAACAGAAAAGGAAAGCCTTTATTCAAGTTACAGCTTTTAAAGTTAAAGTGACATAAGCAAACATCATCACATATGGGTGCATCTGATTGGCTCATTTATATGATCTTCTCTTATTACATCTATTCCTGACCACGAGGCAAGCATTCCACAGCTCATGGGGGCCATTTTCCCTTACTCGGTGGGAGGGGCAGAAAGGACGGGGTAAAGGAGTGAGGAGTAGTAGTTAAAAGACATCTGTTTCTCATCTTCACTCCGGGCTGAGATTAACTCTGTCATGACTTTCATTTAAGGAAAATAATACTAATGTAATACTGAAATACACACATATATAAAAACATACACACATACATGTACATATTTACATATACACAGAGCTTTTTTTCTCAGAAAATAGGTGCAGGAACTCAACCACGACCCGTTCAGATTTCACAAACAGTAGAAGGGTCTTAAAGGGGCATTAAATACCAGAATTGCATTACATACATTGTGCAGAGTTCAGGGGGTTACAAAGCAGTCACTTGTAAACACAGAAACCAGACTTCTGTGTTCACAAGTGATTGTGGTGAGCGGGCACCAAAGGGTCTGAGCCAAAGGTGGTGGAACTGAGTTCCACCAAGTTCCCCCAGAAAAAAAGCCCTGCATATACATACACATCGCATCAAGAAATAAAATAATAAGGGGGGGGGCTTCTTCCTTTTTTTTTTTTTCTTCTTTTTTGGTTGGTTTTGCTTGGTGTTTAGGGAGGGTGGGAGGACACCCAGGGGTTCGGGTGGAGGGGGAGATTACAATGGTGTGGCTATTTACAATATACAGGGAATTAAGATTGTGGAGCTTAGGGTCCTTTCACACGTGCGGACCGTTCGTCAGTTTTTTAGACGTCCATTTACGGACCGCAATGCTTACCTATGGGTTATGGTACGTTAGCGGATGAGCATCTGCTAACGTCCGTTAACATCCGTCTCCGTTAAGCTCAGTTTTTTGTACGGAAGAAAACCCTATTTTTCTTCCATCAAAAAAACGGAACGGATGAAAAACGGATGTTAGCGGACGATCCGTTTAACATCCGATCGGCTAAAATCCGTTTTTCATCAAAATATGTAATAAAAATAAAGTTCTAACAAAAAAAAAAACGGATGAAAAAAACGGATGAAAAATGGATGAAAAAACAGATGAAAAACGGATGAAAAACGGATGAAAAACGGATGAAAAAACAGGTCAACTGATGATAAAAAACGGATCTAAAAAACGGTCCGCACGTGTGAAAGGACCCTTAAACTTAAACTGTATATGAAATAGAAATGTTTATGGGCCAGATTCAGTAAGAAGTTACGCGGCTTATTCAGAAAACAAGATACGCCGGGATTGAGCTAATATACGAGCGGCGTAATTGTATTACGCCGTCGTATCTTAACTGCATTTTTAAGATGGCCGCTAGGGGCGTTCCCGCTGATTTACGCCTAGAATATGTAAATCAGCGAGATACGCCTATTCACGAACGTATGCCCGGCCGACGCAGTGAATTTACGCCGTTTACGTAAGGCGTTTTCCGGCGTAAAGATAAACCACCAAAAAGATGGCGCATCCTGTGTTAAGTATGGACGTCGGGACCGCGTCAAATTTTTCAGATTTCACGTCGTTTGCGTAACTCGTCTGTGAATGGGGATTTACGTCAATTACGTTCACGTTGAAAACAATGCGTCGTAGCGTCATAATTTGGAGAATGCGCACTGGGATACGTCCACGGTCGGTGGTCAAAATGTGGGGTCACAACACATTACCATAAAACACGCCCACCTCATTAACATTTGAATTACCCGGGCTTACGCCGGCCCATTTACGCTACGCCGCCGTAACTTAGCTTGGTGAATACAGCATTTGCCTCATTAATTTACGGCGGCGTAGCGTAAACAAGATACGCTACGCCCGCACAAACTTACGGCGGGCTACATGAATCTGGCCCTATGTGTTTAATGCTGTACCTACTTCTGTATGAACTACTGAGAAGAGAAAGAAAAGGATATACTGTATATATTGGCGTATAACACTCACTTTTTTTTACCCTGAAAATAGAGAGTAAACTGTGCCCGCATGTTATACGCAGGGGCTTGTGGAAAAAATTTTCCCTGAAACTTCCTTCTTAAAGTTAGGGTGCGTGTTATACGCCTGTGCGTGTTATACGCCGATAAATACGGTATAATACACCTAACAACTGCAGCCAAACAAACCATTGCTAAAGCATGGAAAACTAAAACTTTAATCTTAGCAGAAACCAAACATGGAATGAATAGGGCCCTCGTTCTCACAAAAATGTTAGCCATTGATAATAACAAAATGGATAAATTTCACAAGATCTGGCAACCATGGGTTTTAAACTACCTCCCTCCTGACTTCGACCAATCTTTATTGTCATCTAACTAGGATACATATAACAATATTCAGATTATATATTTTAGTTCGATATGAGCCAGACCACCACCCCGGTTGTTTACTTATTTATTTATTTATTGCTTTATTTATTTATTTATTTTTATTTATTTACTCATTTACTTTTTTGCCTTTTCATATATATATATATACATATGAGTACATTATATTCCTTTTCCTCTGCTACCCTCTCCCTTCCCTTTCCCCTTCCCCTCCCGATTCACAGTTTGTACATTTTAACTATTATAAGATACTGTTTTGACTTGTACCATGTTAAAGCGGAATTTCACCCTAAATATAAGCCCTCCCATGTGATCCAGCATACTGGCGTCAGCGCCAGTATGCTGTTTTTTTTTTTAAATCCATGTACTTACTGTCTTATGCAGAATTTTATTTTTTTTACCCCGCGGTGGACGGCGCCAGTATAGCGCGTCACATCTTACGAAAGTACCCGAAAAGGACTCGGGTAATCTCGGCGAAAATGCGGCGCCTGCGCACAGACCTAGGAGCTGACTGCGCAGGCGCCGTATTTCTCCGAGTCCTACGGCTATGGCGCGTCACGCCCTCCAAAAAACGCCGAAATAGGACTCGGAGAAATACGGCGCCTGCGCAGTCAGCTCCTAGGTCTGTGCGCAGGCGCCGCATTTTCACCGCGATTACCCGAGTCCTTTTCGGGTACTTTCGTAAGATGTGACGCGCTATACTGGCGCCGTCCACCGCGGGGTAAAAAAAATAAAATTCTGAATAAGACAGTAAGTCTGACGCCAGTATGCTGGATCACATGGGAAGGACTTATATTTAGGGTGAAACTCCGCTTTAAGTACATATTATTGTAAGACTTGCATTTACCCGCTAAATAATAGACTATGTACTTGTATATTCTCTCCCCCCTCCCCCTCTTTTTTCATTTCTGTCCCCCTTATGAAATACTAATAAAAACATTTGACAAGGAAAATGATATATAATATAAAATAAAGAATTAATAAAAAAAAAAGAGATAAAATAATAAAAGAAAGGAAAGCAATATTTGAGTGGTTAAAAGAGAAAGATAACATAAACATTTTATTTCCCTCTGTCACAGTGTGACCTTGGCAGAAAGGGGTGGGTCATATTTAAATTAGGGGTGTACGAGTTGAGTCAGGCCTAACACAAAACCTATGGTAAATACACTACTGGCTATACCACTCCACCAAAACCGATGGCCTACCATCCAGGCAACAGTAAACAGTTTATCTGACAATTTAAAAGTATAAAAAAAAAGCAATTGAAAGCAACAACCAAACAATAGTAATTTAGGAGTGAATAGATTAATGATTGATTCATTGTCAAATGCAATTATTGCTTCATTATATAGGGAAATCACATAATTGTTTCTTATTAAGTACTTGCTCCGGCAGCCTTCATACCTGACATTCCGGTAGACTGTGTTCTGTTGCTCATACAATGCCTCCGGATGGGACAGTTATGTTGGGTAATAGCTCATCACACTTATTGGTGGAACGCTTTATCATATCAAGGGAATGTCATTTTCATCACCGAGTGACATGTGTGATAGGTCACCACAAGGGACAACCTCCTTTATAAATGGGACCCACTTACCTGCCATGTCTGTCATTGATCTGTGACTATCGGGAGGACAATACTGGAAATATCCATAGATAGGCAGGTAAGTGGATGGTAACAGACCAACATATCTTCTACTTGTTAGTTATTTGTTCTCTACATTACTTATTCTATGGACAATATGTCACATCTGCCTCCCACCGGTTATTTCCATCTGCTAGAAACTCATAATTACTTCCTCAGCCATGAGCTTATAGATCCTCTATTTTCATGTTACACAAGAGTACTGCCAACCACTCTTCTTCAGGACTCTACTAATCATCGAGACTTCTCTGAGGACAACAATATAATATACTTCCTTAACCACTTCCTTACTGGGCACTTAAACCCCCTTCCTGCCCAGACCAATTTTCAGCTTTCAGCGCTGATGCATTTTGAATGACAATTGCGCGTTCATACAACACTGTACCCAAATTATATTTTTTTTCCCACAAATAGAGCTTTCTTTTGGTGGTATTTGATCACCTCTGCAGTTTTTATTTTTTGCGCTATATACACAAAAAAAAATGTTTTTAAAAAAAAAAAAAAATATCCCCAAAAAACAAAACAAAAAAAAAGTTTTTTTTCCCCTCAGTTTAGGCCGATACGTATTCTTCTACATATTTTTTGTAAAAAAAAAATCGCAATAAGCGTATATTGATTGGTTTGCGCACAAGTTATATCGTCTACAAAATAGGGGATAGATTTATGATTTATTTTTTATTTTTTACTAGTAATGGCAGCGATCTGCGATTTTAATTTTTTTGTCAGGCCTGCGATATTGCGGCGGACAGATCTGCACTCTGTGTGTAACCCCCCTGGACTCTGCACTCTGTGTGTAATGGAATCCTGGTATTTAATGCCCCTTTAAGACCCTCCTACTGTTTGTGAAATTTGACTGACCACACCCACTATTTGATGTGATTTGGAGGGTTTGTGTGTGTGGAGGAGTTTTGGGGGGAGGGGTCGTGGTTGAGTTCCAGAACCTATTGTTTGAGAAAAAAGCCCTGAATAAAAGTACAAGAAATGTAGGAGGGGGAAGGGTTTTTTTTTTTAAAAAAGCGTAAAGGTTAATAAGCAATAATAAGTGAAAATTGGAGAGAAGCTCAACCTAAAAATGTTCATCAGGCATTTAATTTTGTTCATAAATCACCATCATCAGTGTGGTTATCAACTTCTCCGAAATGTCTTCTTGATCAACTTAAAGCGGTGGTTCACCCTAAATATAATCTCTCCCATGTGATCCAGCATACTGGCGTCAGCGCCAGTATGCTGTTTTTTTTTTTTTTAAATCCCCCACTTACTGTAGTATCTTCAATTTTAATTTCTTACCCCCGTGGTGGACGGCGCCAGTATAGCGCGTCACATCTTACGAAAATACCCCATTAAGGACTCAGGTAATCTCGGCAGGAGCTGACTGCGCAGGCGCCGTATTTCTCCGAGTCCTACGGCTATGGCGCGTCACGCCCTCTGAAAAAAGCCGGAATAGGACTCTGAGAAATACGGCGCCTGCGCAGTCAGCTCCTAGGTCTGTGCGCAGGCGCCGCATTGTGCCGAGAATACCCGAGTCCTTAATCGGGTATTTACGTAAGATGTGACGCGCTATACTAGAGCTGTCCACCGCGGGGGAAAGAAATTAAAATTGAAGATAATACAGTAAGTGGGGGATTTAAAAAAAAAAAAAACAGCATACTGGCGCTGACGCCAGTATGCTGGATCACATGAGAGAGACTATATTTAGGGTGAACCTCCGCTTTAATTTAATTTATTTCACCTATGGTGGCATTCCCAATAAGAGGGAAATTCTGGCAAAATATTATACAATTGATGAATACTATATTAGGATCCACTATCTCAGGGGTTCTCCAAGCGGAGCTGCGGCCCCTTTCTATCCTTTATCTGACCCTTGGGGCACTCTTCCTCTCACTGACACCAACAATGGGGCACTATTTTTTCAACCGATACCAACGATGCCTACCGATAGGGGCACTACTCCTCTTCTTTGACCAACAACCCCAAGGTCATATTTATTCTCACTGATGCCGTACCCGTGACATTTTCTGCCCCTGCTGGCCACAATCCGGCCCTCCTTACGAGAAAACGCTCGTAATCCAAAGCATTCGCACATCAAAGCGAGTTTCCCCATTGAAGTCAATGGAAACAAAATTATTTAGTTGATGTGGCCAGAGGCGGGGGGCGCCAGAGAACCTTTGGAATAAGGCTTGGAATAAGCCGGAAAGGTTTGGGGACAGCTCGGCTGACCTCGGCAAACCTCGGAAAGGCTGGGGAACTAAGTATTTCCGTGTCTTTCCGAACAGCGCCGATCGGCTGGGATCAGCGCCGTTCGGCTCCGGCGCCCCCCCACCTCAGGCCAAACGCACACCACTTTGACCTGAATCCTGCTAGTTTTGCGAGACAACACTCGCAAACCAAGTTAGGATTTTTAAAATACAGCGCTCATATGGCGAAACGCTTGTTAACCTCGTTACTCGCAATCCGACGCTCCACTGTACTGTGAAAACAATATGAACCTTACCAAATAACAAAAGCTTGTGAAAGACTTTCTCTGTAACTCATACGCGTGGATCGATGTTGCCTCTGACTCAGTCGGCTCCTTAAGCGATATGATTTCTTATCACACCCTGATATAGAATGGTAATCACAGCGGCTCCCAGGTAATTAGAGCTCATGGCATGGAAATGACTCGCAGGATCTGACGCTGTACTTTTCCAGCTGATTAGTTATGTTAAATATCACTTGCTAGTTATACAGCAATGATATATTTAATCTTCACAGAAAACCTTCCTAGTGAGTAGAAACCCGTCCATAACGATCCACAAAGCGCTCATTATACTCAGTGTGTGCGAGAGACACCTCAGGAAATAATCCTACATATTCCAAGAGATATAAAATACCCAGGTGGAATATGGAGACATAATAATATGATGTCCTCTACAGGTTCCCTGTCCTGCACGTGTCACCAAAGGTTTGTGGACTAAGGTGACCACATTTCCAAACTGTCATTTAGGGACACCAATACCCCCCCCCCCCCGCCGTATGCCCTCGCGCCAGCACAAAAACAATGATTTTTTATACTTTTTTATTGCCCCCACTTGCCAGCCTCATTTTTTTTATTGCCCCCACTTGTCAGCTTCATTTTTTTTATTGCCCCTCACTTGTCAGCCTCATTTTTTTTATTGCCCCCACTTGTCAGCCTCATTTTTTTATTGCCCCTCACTTGTCAGCCTCATTTTTTTTATTGCCCCCACTTGTCAGCCTCATTTTTTTATTGCCCCCACTTGTCAGCCTCATTTTTTTATTGCCCCTCACTTGTCAGCCTCATTTTTTTTTATTGCCCCCACTTGTCAGCCTCATTTTTTTATTGCCCCCACTTATCAGTCTCATTTTTTTATTGCCCCCACTTGTCAGCCTCATTTTTTATTGCCCCCACTTGCCAGTTTAATTTTTTATTGCCCCCTAACTTGTCAGCATAATTTTTTATTGCCCCCACTTGTCAGCTTCATTTTTTATTACCCAGACTTGTCAGCCTAATTTTTTTTATTGCCCCTTACTTGTCAGCTTTCTTTTTTATTGCCCCTCACTTGTCAGCCCCATTTTCTATTGCCCCCACTTGTCAGTCCTATTTTTTTATTGCCCCTCACTTGTCAGCTTCATGTTTTATTCCCCCCACTTGTCAGCCTCATTTTTTATTGCCCCCACTTGTCAGCCTCATTTTTTATTGCCCCCACTTGTCAGCTTAATTTTTTACTGTCCTTACTTGTCAGCCTCATTTTTTTATTGCCCCTCCCTTGTCAGCTTCATTTTTTTATTGCCCCCACTTGTCAGTCATATTTTTTATTGCCCCCACTTGTCAGCTTCATTTTTTATTGCCCCCTCACTTGCCAGCCTCATTTTTTATTGCCCCCACTTGTCAGCTTCATTTTTTTTGCCCCCACTTGTCAGCCTCATTTTTTATTGCCCCTCACTTGTCAGCCTCATTTTTTATTGCCCCCCCCACTTGTCAGCTTCATTTTTTATTGCCCCCCACTTGTCAGCCTCATTTTTTATTGCCCCCCACTTGTCAGTTTCATTTTTTTTATGCCCCACTTGTCAGCTTCATGTTTTATTGCCCCTCACTTGTCAGCTTACTTTTTTATTGCCCCCTAACTTGTCAGCATAATTTTTTATTGCCCCCACTTGTCAGCTTCATTTTTTATTACCCCCACTTGTCAGCCTCATTTTTTATTGCCCCCCCACTTGCCAGCCTCATTTTTTATTTCCCCCACTTGTCAGCTTCATTTTTTTGCCCCCACTTGTCAGCCTCATTTTTTATTGCCCCCTCACTTGCCAGCCTCATTTTTTATTGCCCCCCCCCACTTGTCAGCTTCATTTTTTTATTGCCCCCCACTTGTCAGCCTCATTTTTTATTGCCCCCCACTTGTCAGTTTCATTTTTTTATTGCCCCACTTGTCAGCTTCATGTTTTATTGCCCCTCACTTGTCAGCTTACTTTTTTATTGCCCCCTAACTTGTCAGCATAATTTTTTATTGCCCCCACTTGTCAGCTTCATTTTTTATTACCCCCACTTGTCAGCCTCATTTTTTATTGCCCCCCCCCCCACTTGTCAGCTTCATTTTTTATTGCCCCCCACTTGTCAGCCTCATTTTTTATTGCCCCCCACTTGTCAGTTTCATTTTTTTATTGCCCCACTTGTCAGCTTCATGTTTTATTGCCCCTCACTTGTCAGCTTACTTTTTTATTGCCCCCTAACTTGTCAGCATAATTTTTTATTGCCCCCACTTGTCAGCTTCATTTTTTATTACCCCCACTTGTCAGCCTAATTTTTTTTATTGCCCCTTACTTGTCAGCTTTCTTTTTTATTGCCCCTCACTTGTCAGCCCCATTTTCTATTGCCCCCACATGTCAGTCTTATTTTTTTTATTGCCCCTCACTTGTCAGCTTCATGTTTTATTCCCCCCACTTGTCAGCCTCATTTTTTATTGCCCCCACTTGTCAGCCTCATTTTTTATTGCCCCCACTTGTCAGCTTCATTTTTTACTGTCCTTACTTGTCAGCCTCATTTTTTTATTGCCCCTCCCTTGTCAGCTTCATTTTTTTATTGCCCCCACTAGTCAGTCATATTTTTTATTGCCCCCACTTGTCAGCTTCATTTTTTATTGCCCCCTCACTTGCCAGCCTCATTTTTTATTGCCCCCACTTGTCAGCTTCATTTTTTTTGCCCCCACTTGTCAGCCTCATTTTTTTATTGCCCCTCACTTGTCAGCCTCATATTTTATTCCCCCCCACTTGTCAGCTTCATTTTTTATTGCCCCCCACTTGTCAGCCTCATTTTTTATTGCCCCCCACTTTTCAGTTTCATTTTTTTATTGCCCCACTTGTCAGCTTCATGTTTTATTGCCCCTCACTTTTCAGCTTACTTTTTTATTGCCCCCACTTGTCACCTTATTTTTTTTTATTGCCCCCACTTGTCAGCTTCTTTTTTATTGCCCCAACTTGTCAGCCTCTTTTTTTATTGCCCCCACTTGTCAGCCTAATTTTTTATTGCCCCCACTTGTCAGCTTCATTTTTTTATTGCCCCCACTTGTCAGTCTCATTTTTTATTGCCCCCACTTGCCAGATTAATTTTTTATTTCCCCTTACTTGTCAGCCTCACTTTTATTGCCCCCCCACTTGTCAGCCTCATTTTTTATTGCCCCTCACTTGTCAACTTCATTTTTTATTGCCCCCACTTGTCAACTTCATTTTCTATTGCCCCCCCCCCACTTGTCAGCCTCATTTTTTATTGCCCCCCACTTGTCAGCTTGATTTTTTTATTGCCCCACTTGTCAGCTTCATGTTTTATTGCCCCTCAATTGTCAGCTTACTTTTTTATTGCCCCCACTTGTCACCTTTTTTTTATTGCCCCCACTTGTCAGCTTCTTTTTTATTGCCCCAACTTGTCAGCCTCTTTTTTTATAGCCCCCACTTGTCAGCCTCATTTTTTTATTGCCCCTCACTTGTCAGCTTCATTTTTTATTGCCCCCACTTGTCAGCTTCATTTTTTATTACCCCCACTTGTCAGCCTCATTTTTTATTGCCCCCCCACTTGTCAGCTTCATTTTTTATTGCCCCCCACTTGTCAGCCTCATTTTTTATTGCCCCCCACTTGTCAGTTTCATTTTTTTATTGCCCCACTTGTCAGCTTCATGTTTTATTGCCCCTCACTTGTCAGCTTACTTTTTTATTGCCCCCTAACTTGTCAGCATAATTTTTTATTGCCCCCACTTGTGAGCTTCATTTTTTATTACCCCCACTTGTCAGCCTAATTTTTTTTATTGCCCCTTACTTGTCAGCTTTCTTTTTTATTGCCCCTCACTTGTCAGCCCCATTTTCTATTGCCCCCACTTGTCAGTCTTATTTTTTTTATTGCCCCTCACTTGTCAGCTTCATGTTTTATTCCCCCACTTGTCAGCCTCATTTTTTATTGCCCCCACTTGTCAGCCTCATTTTTTATTGCCCCCACTTGTCAGCTTCATTTTTTACTGTCCTTACTTGTCAGCCTCATTTTTTTATTGCCCCTCCCTTGTCAGCTTCATTTTTTTATTGCCCCCACTAGTCAGTCATATTTTTTATTGCCCCCACTTGTCAGCTTCATTTTTTATTGCCCCCCCCACTTGCCAGCCTCATTTTTTATTGCCCCCACTTGTCAGCTTCATTTTTTTTGCCCCCACTTGTCAGCCTCATTTTTTATTGCCCCTCACTTGTCAGCCTCATTTTTTATTCCCCCCCCCACTTGTCAGCTTCATTTTTTATTGCCCCCACTTGTCAGCCTCATTTTTTATTGCCCCCCACTTGTCAGTTTCATTTTTTTATTGCCCCACTTGTCAGCTTCATGTTTTATTGCCCCTCACTTGTCAGCTTACTTTTTTATTGCCCCCACTTGTCACCTTATTTTTTTTATTGCCCCCACTTGTCAGCTTCTTTTTTATTGCCCCAACTTGTCAGCCTCTTTTTTTATTGCCCCCACTTGTCAGCCTAATTTTTTATTGCCCCCACTTGTCAGCTTCATTTTTTTATTGCCCCCACTTGTCAGTCTCATTTTTTATTGCCCCCACTTGCCAGATTAATTTTTTATTTCCCCCTTACTTGTCAGCCTCATTTTTATTGCCCCCCCACTTGTCAGCCTCATTTTTTATTGCCCCTCACTTGTCAACTTCATTTTTTATTGCCCCCACTTGTCAACTTCATTTTCTATTGCCCCCCCCCCCCACTTGTCAGCCTCATTTTTTATTGCCCCCCACTTGTCAGCTTGATTTTTTTATTGCCCCACTTGTCAGCTTCATGTTTTATTGCCCCTCAATTGTCAGCTTACTTTTTTATTGCCCCCACTTGTCACCTTTTTTTTATTGCCCCCACTTGTCAGCTTCTTTTTTATTGCCCCAACTTGTCAGCCTCTTTTTTTATAGCCCCCACTTGTCAGCCTCATTTTTTTATTGCCCCTCACTTGTCAGCTTCATTTTTTATTGCCCCCACTTATCAGTCTCATTTTTTATTGCCCCCACTTGTCAGCCTCATTTTTTATTACCCCCACTTGTCAGCCTAATTTTTTTTATTGCCCCTTACTTGCCAGTTTTCTTTTTTATTGCCCCTCACTTGTCAGCCCCATTTTCTATTGCCCCCACTTGTCAGTCTTATTTTTTATTGCCCCTCACTTGTCAGCTTCATGTTTTATTCCCCCCACTTGTCAGCCTCATTTTTTATTGCCCCCACTTGTCAGCCTCATTTTTTATTGCCCCCACTTGTCAGCTTCATTTTTTACTGTCCTTACTTGTCAGCCTCATTTTTTTATTGCCCCTCCCTTGTCAGCTTCATTTTTTTATTGCCCCTACTTGTCAGTCATATTTTTTATTGCCCCCACTTGTCAGCTTCATTTTTTTGCCCCCACTTGTCAGCCTCATTTTTTATTGCCCCTCACTCGTCAGCCTCATTTTTTATTGCCCCCCCACTTGTCAGCTTCATTTTTTATTGCCCCCCACTTGTCAGCCTCATTTTTTATTGCCCCCACTTGTCAGTTTCATTTTTTTATTGCCCCACTTGTCAGCTTCATGTTTTATTGCCCCTCACTTGTCAGCTTACTTTTTTATTGCCCCCACTTGTCACCTTATTTTTTTTATTGCCCCTACTTGTCAGCCTCTTTTTTTATTGCCCCCACTTGTCAGCCTAATTTTTTATTGCCCCCACTTGTCAGCTTCATTTTTTTATTGCCCCACTTGCCAGATTCATGTTTTATTTCCCCCTCACTTGTCAGCCTCATTTTTATTGCCCCCCCCCCCCACTTGTCAGCCTCATTTTTTATTGCCCCTCACTTGTCAGCCTCATTTTTTATTGCGCCCCACTTGTCAACTTCATTTTTTATTGCCCCCACTTGTCAACTTCATTTTCTATTGCCCCCCCCCCACTTGTCAGCCTCATTTTTTATTGCCCCCCACTTGTCAGCTTGATTTTTTTTATTGCCCCACTTGTCAGCTTCATGTTTTATTGCCCCTCAATTGTCAGCTTACTTTTTTATTGCCCCCACTTGTCACCTTTTTTTTATTGCCCCCACTTGTCAGCTTCTTTTTTTATTGCCCCAACTTGTCAGCCTCTTTTTTTATAGCCCCCACTTGTCAGCCTAATTTTTTATTGCCCCTCACTTGTCAGCTTAATTTTTTATTGTTCTCACTTGTCAGCCTCATTTTTTGTATTGCCCTTCACTTGTCAGCCTCATTTCTTATTGCCCCCCAGGACAGGGCCCCACTTTGTCAGCCTCATTTTTTTACTGTACTGTCCCCAGCCCCAGAGCCCCGACTTGTTACCTGACCTGCTCCAATCAGGTTCCATTTGCTTACCCTTTAATCCGAACTGGTCTGGTGAGTGGTTGAGCGTCGATCTTTCTTGGTAGTTGGTCAGCTCGAGCCGCGGGCGGGAGGAGGAGAAGTCGGGCAATGCCCTGTGGGAGTCGGGACGGGTAGCCGAGCCATGGATGCAAGCCAGCCAGCACTGCAGAATGCTGCCGCTCACCAGGAGGTCACTGAAGACTGGAGGAGTCAGGAAGAGACACTCTGGCTGCTCTCTCTGGGTGCTGTTGCTGCTCCAAGACTCTGCGAATGTGAAGTCACTGGTTGCTAGATGCCAGACGGGGCAGCCTTAGCAACCAGCTTGGCAATTGTCTATTAGAGTGGCTATGTGTCCTCATTTTATCCCGGGACACTGTAATGTCCCGGAATGAAGGTACCCGGGACACGGGACACAAATGAGAATTATGGGACAATCCTGGGCAATCCGATACACGTGGAAACCCTATTGTGGACACCTCACCATACTGCTCAACCACTCAACCACCAACTTGCAGGACATCTCAATTCACTACCATTGCCATTAAAAAGGAGGTGCTTCCCCACCACTCTTCTGATTTTGTAGTGTGACCATGGGAATGGGCATCCTATCTAACTCTGACCAGCCCCCCAGCCCCCACTGTTTTACGTTTACTCACCTGAGCCCTTTGTTCCCTTAGCAGAGACGCGCTCTTCATCTCTGCACAGGGTTCTCAGCACCCACCCAGCCAAAAACGGGCAATCATGTACGAGCTTTGCAGGCTTTGGGAACAGCGCATGCGCGGTTGCGCTGCTGGCCCTGCAGGACGTGGCTGCTAACAGGATCGGCGTTCCTGCTGTTAAAAAATGTACAGGAATGCCGTTCCCATGGATTCCTCCAGGACTCGAAGCCCTGCCTTCATCTCACCACACGTGCAAGCCTAAAAGTCCCCGGGGCCTCTTTGAGTATGTGCTAATCTGGTTTTCTAAAGCTTCGTTCTCTGAATACTTTCCACAGATGTCTTTCCTGTGATCTGATAAACTAATAACCAGACTTAATAAGCATCAGTGTGTGCTTGCCAAAAATTCCAAACATATAGGCATTCGTTTCTTTGACCTGGATTTTCAGGTCATCAAATAGGGCAAGTTCAATTTCCATACGATTAACAAATATTGTCATACAAGATCTGATTGTTTTGTTTTATTAATATCTATGTTGTTTAGTAGGTGTGATTACACAGGTTCTCGATCCCTGAAGTTTTGATAAGACAATGTTTATTTTTATTACTGGTTATTGGTATCTGTGCCCAATTTATATTTATTTTTATATCAGCAACAAAACATGTAATTGTTGTTGTGACAGGAGCCTTATCTATTTCTTATCTTTCTTTTTTGCTCGTGGTATCCTCAAAATAAAATAAAAAATAAAAATACAGGATGTGAGATACGTAGACGATGTACAATTTTTTTTTTTAAATGTAAATTTTCATTTCATTATTGCTTTACTAAAGTGCCAGGAGCCGTTTCATTGATCCACTTAGATCCCGAAAATGATCAAAAGGAATTTAATCCCTTGGCACCAAGCGTATGCAAATACGCTTGCCCCCCCCCCCCCCCACTGAACTGTTTTTTTTTTCTGTGGGGTTGCAAATTTGCACATCTGTCTTTGTGTTGGGCGCATTTCCAGCACAGGGACTGGGGTCTCACCGAGAGCCCCGGGCCCCATACTAACAATTGGGACCTGGAACTCCTGATTCCAGGTCACCTGATCACTGTGGCTACTGCAGAGACCGGGGTCCGGAGGGCCGGCCATTGTATTGCACGGTCACTTCCTCATTTTCCTTCTCCCTCACTTTCTTTTTATTTACCCCTGTGTTTGTCGCTTTTATATATTTTTTTGTTTGGTGTCACATTTGTCACAGTGTGATAAGTAGGGTACCAGTCTCGGGCCAGCCCTGAAAATCTTGGGAGTGGGTGGACATGGCCCACTAGTGGGGGAGCCCCACCTAGTACTTGGGTGGGTTCTGTTTCGGCAGACCCTCCAAAGAATGGTGTCTGTCTGGCTTCGGCTCAGTACCTCAGTCCCCGTCTGGATCCTAACCCCCCGGGGGATTAGGGTCAGGTCCTTCTTTATGGAGGAAAAGTGTAACACCCGTTGCATGTTTTTGTGTTTCACTCTTTATGTGTGTGCACATTTTTTTGGCACCAGGTGGAGTTGTTTTTGGCCGGTCGTGAATTTATCCCAGTGCGCATGCTCCAAATCACGACGCAATTACTCAATAAAAAACTACGTGAACATCACTTCCGCAAAGCCCTATTCACGAACGGTTTACTTAAACGGCGTAAACGGCGGGAAAAAATACGCCGGCACGCTGTCCATACTTTGGCTGCGCCTCATACAGCAGGGGTAATATTACGCCGGACCTACGCTTACGCAAACGACGTAAAAAAAATGCGCCGGCCGGGCGTACGTTCGGGAATCGGCGTATTAGGCTCATTTGCATATTTTAGACAGGAACGCCACCTAGCGTCCAGCGTAAATATGCAAGTTAGATACGAGGGCGTAAGAGACTCTTACGCCAGTCGGATCTAATAGAAATCTATGCGTAACTGATTCTATGAATCAGTCGCATAGATAGGAGGGCTTAGACGCAGAGATACGACGGCGTATCTGAAGATACGCCATCGTATCTCTTTACTGAATCTGGCCCAATGTGGGTGTAAAGGCAAGCGTCCCAATACTTTTGGTAATATAGTATATACAGCATATAAAGAGGAACAGTAGTCACAATTAAAGTGATTGTAAAGGCCAGTTGTCATATTTCATTATTAAAATAACAAACATGTTATACACAGAGGTGCCACCCCTTCTCTCTAGTCACCCCCCTATTCGACTAATGTATAGATTTTAGTTTACTTTATACTTTTTTATTTATTTTTTTACACACAGTTGTTTTTTTTTCTCTCTGCAAGGAGAGAGAGAGAGATACAATGTATCTCTCTTCTTCATTAAAGAGGAGTTCCACCCAAATTTGGAACTTCCTCTTATCCCACTCCTTACCCCCATACATGCCACATTTGGCATGTAATTTTTTTGGGGGGGGAGTGGGGGCTTCAGTAGGAGTGGGACTTCCTGTCCCACTTCCTGCTTCCGCCGAGGGGCTGGTTAGGCGATTAAGCTTAATCGCCTACACCAGCCCCTCCCTGTAGGCGATCACATGGGACACTGACAGGTCCCATGCGATCGCCTCTCCAATCAGAGGCGAGCCGCGCCACGCGCGCATGCGCAGTGCGGCTCGCGCATGCGCAGTGGGTGCCCGGCCGTGAAGCCGAAGGCTGTCACGGCTGGGTGCCCACAGTCAGGATGGAGACGCCGACCGGGGAGGGGGGAGAGGAGCGGAGCCCCGGTCGGCGCGTCGCTGGAACGTAGGAGCAGGTAAGTGAGTGTTTATTAAAAGCCAGCAGCTACACTTTTTGTAGCTGCTGACTTTTAATAAACACATTTTTGGGCTGGAACACCCCTTTAAGAGAGAGAAAACACAGGGGTGGGCTTTACAGTGACTGATCACTAGAATAGCCAATCAGAGGCTAATACAGCAATCAGGAGTTCCGGTGTTCTGACGAGATGGGTCCCCCATCGGATAATGCCCAGGCTGGACTGGGCAGGCGCATCGCTTGCGCAAACGGAGCAGCCGAAAATTGCTGAGGATGAACAGCTTATCAGCTGTAGATGGCGTAAGCGCAATACGCTGCCGCACGCTCCCAATGCTCGGGGCGGGTTATTCATTGAACACAACAAAGGCATACAGAAGAGTGGCTTTATCGGAAAAATCCATCAGACCGTTCTCATCGGT
Source organism: Rana kukunoris (assembly GCA_029574335.1). Lineage (NCBI taxonomy): Eukaryota > Metazoa > Chordata > Amphibia > Anura > Ranidae > Rana > Rana kukunoris. The sequence continues at coordinate 158,604 of JAJQKJ010001879.1, read as the reverse complement.
TTGACCGATCGTGTGTACGCGGCTTTACTCATCCAATGTTACTCTTTTTTTGTTATTACCAACAATAAATACATGTATGTGTTGAGGCATTACTGCTCTTTGCCATCTGTAATTGCATGATATAAATAAAGAATGCATTAAAAAAAAGGAAATAAAAATGTTCTGCACTAAATCCTAAGCTACTGTATAAATATGTAAATGATAGTAAAAATATGTGGCACATCAAATGATGTTCTTCATTGTTTCTTTAATGTCGATGAGTCACAAACTTGGGACAGATTGTGTACATCAGATATCAGGTCAGTAAGTCTAAGGAAGTAGGAAGATGAGTCTTGAAATTGACACCTTCGAAAACATATAATCAATGACAGCCCACATATTTCCTGGCTGACGGGTCCCTTTAATTAATGTAAACTTTATCCAGGCTTGTATATACTATACTATGTACATTTTGTCCCTTCCCCCTTACTGCCATTTCCCTAAAATGACAGCCGGGATTTGTACGGAGATTCTAATCAGTATTTATAAACTCTGTAGCTTTTTCAGAGATATAAAGTAACATTACTGTTATTTTGTATCTCTATCTCTGTTACTTTGTATCTCTGTTACTTTGTATCTCTGTTACTTTGTATCTCTGTATCTCTGTTACTTTGTATCTCTGTATCTCTGTTACTTTGTATCTCTGTATCTCTGTTACTTTGTATCTCTGTTACTTTGTATCTCTGTTACTTTGTATCTCTGTATCTCTGTTACTTTGTATCTCTGTTACTTTGTATCTCTGTATCTCTGTTACTTTGTATCTCTGTATCTCTGTTACTTTGTATCTCTGTTACTTTGTATCTCTGTTACTTTGTATCTCTGTATCTCTGTTACTTTGTATCTCTGTATCTCTGTTACTTTGTATCTCTGTTACTTTGTATCTCTGTATCTCTGTTACTTGTCATCTCTGTATCTCTGTTACTTGTCATCTCTGTATCTCTGTTACTTGTCATCTCTGTATCTCTGTTATTTTGCATCTCTGTATCTCTGTTACTTTGTATCTCTGTATCCCTGTTACTTTGTATCTCTGTTACTTTGTATCTCTGTATCTCTGTTAATTTGTATCTCTGTTACTTTGTATCTCTGTTACTTTGCATTTATTCATCTGCAAATCAAAGAGGAAAGCTTCGATATGCATATGAAGTCCGTTAAAACAACCTTTTAAATAACAAAAAAATGTTTTTCTAAAATAAAATGTGTTCTTTACTTAATCATAACCCACCCTACTTAACTCCTATAGGGTGGAGGGAAATGGGATTATCACGGTGCCACAAAGAGAAACCAAATATTAATATTAAAAAGGTAATTAAATACAAAAAGAGATAAAAGGTCTATTTAAGCGCATGAACAGTACAGTATGAACATGGGAGCAAAACGTCATAATACATACAAATGGTCAAGTCTTCCCGAATAGTTTCGCCAAACCTTTGGCTTCATCAGGGGATTATGACGTGACCAGCTCAATACATCTCTCTAGAAAAATAGAGACAGAAAATTGTTTACAATTATTACAAAGGTACAAACATAAATGTGTAATGTTTGTACCTTTGTAATAATCACGTGGTAAAGAGCTAACATATGATAAACATGTCCTAGCTAGATATGTAAATAACCTCTCACTGAAAGCAAGAAGAGAGAAAACAGACTTTTTATTTAGTCAGGTTTTTATCTGGAAGGCTGTTCATTTTACTGAACATTGAAAGAGGATTGCTCAGAGCTGGATTAACTCTGTGTGGCAAGACTGGGCACAGATGATAGGAAATCTTATACTCTACATTGCGACATCAAATGGGGTTTACATTCACTTTAAGTAATGGCAAAGTTATTGAAGAATACACAGGAAATTGATCTTCTGTACAGGTGTGGGAAGGGAACTGGTTACTAAAAATAAGTCATTATTAGGAGTGAGTGTCAGAGTGTGAGTGATTGTCCCTCTCTGACGATCAGAGCATGGCATGTATGGGAAGACAGATGTTTTATGTGATTAATTATACACCAATTACGATACTGGAATTACTAGCTTCTGCAAATATTCAGATAATTCCATACCTCACATCAGGTGAGATAAAATCAGTTGTCTGTCCTGACCAAGGGTGGCACCAACCCTTAGTCCGGGTTCACACTGGTACGACAAACGTTCCAACATTGGGAGCTCATGTCGCATGAGGTGTGAAAATCAATGTTTCCCTATGAGAGCCGTCTTAACCTCTACTACTTTGGTCTGACTTTGATCCTACTTCAGCCCATTGACTATCATTGAAGTCGGATCAAAGTCGGATCGCCATTTTGCCTGATCTGACTTTGGCATGCGACATGCCAAATGTAACCACTTAAGGACCACCTAACGCCGACATACATCGGCAGAATGGGTCGCGCCCAGTCCGAAGCTCTGTGACCGCGCCCGCGGGACCCGCCGACCCGATCACCGCCAGTGTCCCGCGATCGGTCACAAGAGCTGAAGAACGTTCCCCGCTCTTCTCTGTGGCAATGTCAGTGATCGCCTGTTCCCTGATATAGGGAAGGATGATGAGTGACGTCACACGTCCAGCCAGGCCCACCTACAGTTAGAAACACACACGAGGTCACACTTTACCCCTACAGCGCCCCCTAGTGGTTAACTCCTAAACTGCAATTGTCATTTTCACAGTAATCAGTGCATTTTAATAGCACTTTTTGCTGTGAAAATGACAATAGTCCCAAAAATGTGTCAAAATTGTCCGGTGTGTCCGCCATCATGTCGCAGTCATGAAAAAAAAATGCTGATCGCCGACATTAGTAGTTAAAAAAATATATTAATAAAAATGCCATAAAACTATCCCCTATTTTGTAAACGCTATAAATTGTGCGCAAACTAGACATGTGCAAAAGGAAAAAATGTGTTTTGTTTCGTTTTAATTTGTTATTTTATTAATTTCGTTAAGTTAGATTTGTTAAATTTGTTAAATTCGTTTTCGGAATTCGATCATTTTCGATCGAATTCGAAAAAACCCAGTCGAATTCGAAAACATTTCTACCGGATTCGATAATATTTCTACCGGATTTGAATTTGATCATATTTTGATCGGATTCGAAAATATTTCAACAGAATTCAATAATATTTCATCCACTATCGTTAATATTTCAACCAAATTCGATGATATTTCAACCGGATTGGAAATTATTTCCACCGAATTTGAAATTATTTCAACCGGATTTGAAATTATTTCCACCGAATTTGAAAATATTTCAACCGGATTTGAAATTATTTCAACCGAATTTGAAATTATTTCCACCGAATTTGAAAATATTTCAACCGGATTTGAAATTATTTCAACCGAATTTGAAATTATTTCAACCGAATTTGAAATTATTTCAACCGAATTTGAAATTATTTCAACCGGATTTGAAATTATTTCAACCGAATTTGAAATTATTTCAACCGAATTTGAAATTATTTCAACCGAATTTGAAATTATTTCAACCGGATTGGAAATTATTTCAACCGGATTGGAAATTATTTCAACCGGATTGGAAATTATTTCAACCGGATTTGATTGTATGTATTTGTATTATTGTATTTGATTACATTCTATTCTGTTCTTTACTATTCTTTGATTTTCATTCTATTGTTTTATTATTTTATATTATATTTTATTGTATTCTTTTTTTGAATTTGATTCAAATTTGCTTTCAATTTTAATTTGAATTTGTTTTCGATTCGAATTGTTTTCAAATTCGATTCAAATAGAATTTTCTTTTCAAATTCGATTCAAATTTTTTCGAATTCGTTTCGAATTCGAATTTCGTTCGCGTTTTTTCGAATTTGTTTAAATTCGTTAATTTTGTAATTCGGCAGTTCGAATGCATCCGAATTTCCGAATAATGAAAAATTTGTCCGAATTAGAATTCGTAACGAAACGAAATGCACATGTCTAGTGCAAACCAATCAATAAACTCTTATTGCGATTTTCTTGCCAAAAATATGTAGAAGAATACGTATCGGCCTAAACTGAGGAAAAAAATGTTTTTTGTATATCTTTTTTGGGGATATTTATTATAGCAAAAAGTAAAAGATATTGCATTTTTTATTAAAATTGTCGCTCTATTTTTGTTTATAGCGCAAAAAATAAAAACCGCAGAGGTGATCAAATACCACCAATAGAAAGCTCTATTTGTGGGAAAAAAAGGACGCCAATTTTGTTTGGGAGCCACGTCACACGACTGCGCAATTGTCAGTTAAAGTGACGCAGTGCCGAATCACAAAAACTGGCCAGGTCCTTTACCTGCATAATGGGCTTAAGTGGTTAAAAAAAAACGGCATGGGTTCTCCCTCTAGGAGCATACCAGGCCCTTCAGTCTGGTATGGTATTTAAGGGAAAGCCCCTACGTGGGAAAAGCGGTGTGGGGGTCCATATGTAAATAAATGTCAGCATTCATATGTATATCATGCCCATCTGCAGTGAGCAGTAGCAACCAATCAACAAGAAATCATGTGATGTAACCATGGCCGATCCGCCCTATAGGCTCACTAAGCAAGCTGATAAGGGCCCCGCAAAGCTGCGTAGGGCCCCCCAAATAACTAGAGGCCCCGCCTGGTGGGAACTCATTTTCGGCCCCTCACCCTGCTTCTCAACTCACTGGCTGCATGGGAGAAGAAGCAAGAATTCGGAACAACCCACTTAATGTAAGATGTAATTTCCGACAGTAGAACACCCCCCATCACCGTTGGCAGCGCCCCCCCCCCCTCTCAACATAAATGTGAGATGTCATTTTCAGCAGACCCCACCCCTGCTTCTCAACTTTAATGTGACATGTAATTTTTGCTTAGGGCCCCAGGGAGGTCAGGATCGGCACTGTAACCTCCAGGAACTAATCAGTGAGCCGTAATCTTTAGCAACCAGTCAGTAAGTGGTAATGATATGCTGTAACCTCTAGCAACCAGTCAGTAAGTGGTAATGATATGCTGTAACCTCTAGCAACCAGTCAGTAAGTGGTAATGATATGCTGTAACCTCTAGCAACCAGTCAGTAAGTGGTAATGATATGCTGTAACCTCTAGCAACCAGTCAGTAAGTGGTAATGATATGCTGTAACCTCTAGCAACCAGTCAGTAAGTGGTAGTGACATGCTGTAAGTCTAGCTGGTATTTATTGTATGTTCCAGAGCATGGGGGGGCACCAAGAAATGTTTTGTCCAGGGTCCAATCAACATTAAAGATGGCCCTGACTAGCAGGATCTGACCTAGAAATGACTGTTTAGACCATTTAACTCTGACATAAAATCATAACTTCTGATTTGATTATATTACATTAGTAATGATTACCCACCCCCCCCCTTTCAAATAAACAAGTTGATTCAATCATTTTAAAATGAAATAAAAGTTGCATGGTGCTTATAGGACACATTCAGAGGCGGCTCTAGGCTTTGTGAGGCCTTAGGCAAAACTTGACATGGGGCCCCACTCACACCCATCATGGGAAAAATAATTCAAGGACAAGAGCCTCTTCCCCACAACCCTGGCCGGTGGTTGTGGGGGTCTGCGGGAAGGGGGGCTTATCGGAATCTGGAAGCCCCCTTTAACAATCGTAGCCCCCGATCCTGCTCTTTAATAACTAAGGGGCGGAACCACTCAGTGATGTCACCTGGGGAACCCGCCCCTTGTGACATCATTGACTGAGGGCATGCTGGGTCATTGACGTCACAAGGGGGAGGTGTCACCCGATATTCACTGGTTGTTAGGGACGCTGGCAGCCCCGCTCCTGAGTCAGGGCTCTTAACGCTGCCTGAGCACAGAAGCGTTAAGGTCCCCTGTCCCTCAAAACTGGGGTAATGCTTTGGGTAAGTTAGGCGGCCGTGAGGCCCCTGTGAGTGTGAGGCCTTAGGCGACCGCCAAATTTTCCTAATTACAGAGCCGCCTCTGAACACATTATCCCTTTGCAGGGAGCCACGCATAATGGGATATACCAAGTTTAGTCTCGTCCAAATCATGAGATCATGCTGCATGATGACATGATTGATGAGTCTGAGAATATCTTCCTCACATAGTTCAAAACTTTGAGTTGGTCACCAAAGCAAGATGTGGGCGAACAGACGTGTCATATCACACAGATACCACAGCTGTATGGTAATCTCAGGTGGAAAGATAAAGAGGATTGATATCTATATTTTATTTTCCAGCAGGATTTAGTGAGCTGTGTCGGGGGGCTGAGAAGGGGTCTCAGGATGAGGACTGGAATGGCAGGGGGGTTCCGCCTTCTGCTCTTGACAGGTAAGAAATCAGGTTGTGTGATCTTCTAATATTCAATATTCTAATGATCAATGTAATGATGGCCTGAGGCTGTAATTTGCTTCAAAAAAAGGGTGGGCTCTCTGCGCCCCGAGCCCACCCAACTGTGTGACAATAGCAAATTAATATTTGCTATTGTCTTCCTGATTCTTCTCCTGGCCAATCAGGAAGCGAGTTCTGAGACTTGATTGGCCAGGGGTCTCAGGAACCACTTCATGTACAACCGGGAGTAGAAGCAATGGCCCTGAAGAGAGGTCTCCAGGGACGGCTCATTGCAGCCACATCCAGCACTCCCTGGCTCGGAGGGAGGAGGAGTGGAGATCAGAGTGTCATCCTGGTCAGGACTCGTCAACTCCCTCCTAAGGCCTTCCCTCCCGTCTGCCTCCGATGCGGGGGGGGGGGGATTGTTGTTATGGCTACCTTCTCATGTGGGGGTGCTGTTGGTTTGCTGCCCTCCCAAAAATATTGAGCACCAACCTTGTCTCCTAGGTGTGCTCCTGTGTTGTCACCAGTGCTGCTGTAAGAAATAACAGGGCCCTGTACAGCCTACCTGACAGGGTCCCCCCCCCCCCCACCTTCCCCCAAAAATATACAATACATTTTTGCTAAAATGTCACAATGCCATGTTTTGCAACCATGGCAGAAATTATACCCCCCCCCACCTTTAACAAGACCCATTGAAGTGAATAGTTCTGCTCTGCAAGTGCCCCATCAGTCCCTTTCTTCTGCAGCCTCAGCTGCACTGGAGATGAATGAATAGGAAGCACTCTGAGGCAGTGGCGGCTGGTGCTCAACATTTTTGGGGGGGGTGCAAAAAAAAGAAAAAAAAAACACAACTGCAGCCTTACTGTGCCCATCATACGCAGCTACTGTGCCCATCAATTGCAGCCACTGTGCCATCAAATGCAGCCACTGTGCTATCAATTGTTGCCACTGTGCCATCAATTGCAGCCACTGTGCCATCAAATGCAGCCACTGTGCTATCAATTGTTGCCACTGTGCCATCAATTGTTGCCACTGTGCCATCAAATGCAGCTACTGTGCCATCAATTTTCACCACTGTGCCCATTGTGACCACTGTGCCCATCAATTGTCACCACTGTGCCCATTAATTCTCACCATTGTGTCATGCCAAACACAGCCACCGTGCCATGCCATCAAACGCAGCCACTGTGCCATCAATTGTTACCACTGTGCCATCAATTGTCACCACTGTGCCCATCAATAATCAATTGCAGCCACTGTGCCATCAATTATAGCCACTGTGCACTATAAAATGCCCCCTCCTCCCCTGCCCGGCACTTACCTTTCTGGGGTCAGCCATCCTGCTTCCACCGTCCCTCGATGTCTTCTCCCGCCCTCGATGACGCTTCAGCCAATCAGGTTACCGGTGAACCTGATTGGCTGAGACGCCTGTCAGTGTTAGCCAGGGAACACACCCCCTGTGCGTCCCCTGGATAACTATTTGGAAGCCTATCAGAGTCTCTGGCTCTGATAGGCACTTCCAAAGCCAACCAGCTGACGTTATTCAGATGGCGCTCACCAGGGGGCCGGCCATCTGAATCGTGGGCGGCAGCAACAATACATAGAGATTCATGCAACGCATAGTTCTATGTATTGTATTTCAGTGGCAGGAAACCGAAGCATAGTAAACTCCGCTCTCGATCCTGAAATGATCATTCTGTCTGCCCTCAGCAAATGCCGGTGGAAGAATAGAGGAGGGAAACCAGCAGCGCTGCTGGGGAGAGGGGGTGCCCCGGGAGGTCTGGGCAGCAGGCCTAGAACCGATCATGCCAATAGGAGAAAGCTGGCAACTAGGGATGAGCTTCGAGTTCGAGTAGAACTCAAGTTCGACTCGAACATTGCCTGTTCGCCGAACAGCGAACTATTTGGGGTGTTCACGGCAAGTTTGTGTGACTTGAACGTTTGAAATCTAAAGTACTAATTTTAAAGGTTAATATGCAAGTTATTGTAATAAAAAGTGTTTGGGGACCCGGGTCCTGCCCCAGGGGACATGTATCAATGCAAAAAAGTTTTAAAAACTGCATTTTTTTTGGCAGCAGTGATTATAATAACTCCTTTAAGTGAAACAATAAAAGTGAAATTTTCCATTAAATTTCGTACCTCAGGGGGGGGGGGGGTGTATAGTATGCCTGTAAAGTAGCACTTGTTTCCCATGTTTAGAACTGTCCCTGCACAAAGTGTAATTTCTGAAGGAAAAAAAGTAATTTAAAATCACTCACGGCTAGAATGAATTGTCGGCTCCCGGCAATACAGAGAAAAGTCATCCATGTGTGGGGGTCCACAGCATTTTTTTTTTTTTTTTGGGGTGGAGTTCCTCTTAAAATCCATTTGGATGTTTGGGGGGGAACCCCACAACATTTTTTTTTATTTGACGCAGGGTTCCCCTTAATATCCATACCAGAGTGATTTTAAATGACTTCTTTCCTTCAGAAATTACATTTTGTGCAGGGACAGTTCTAAGCACAGGAAACAAGCGCTACTTTACAGGCATACTATACACCCCTCCTAGGTACGACATTTAAAGGAATATTTCAATTTTATTGTTTCACTTTAAGCATTATTAAAATCGCTGCTCCTGAAAAAACGTCCGTTTTTTAAAACTTTTTTTGCATTGATACATGTCCCCTGGGGCAGGACCCGGGTCCCCAAACACTCCCCTGGGGCAGGACCCGGGTCCCCAAACACTCCTCTGGGGCAGGACCCGGGTCCCCAAACACTCCTCTGGGGCAGGACCCGGGTCCCCAAACACTTTTTAGGACAATAACTTGCATATTAGCCTTTAAAATGAGTACTTTAGATTTCAAACGTTCGAGTCCCATAGACTTTTACAGGGTTCTAAAGTTCACACGAACTTTTGGTCTGTTCGCAGGTTCTGGTGCAAACCGAACTCAGGGGTGTTCGGCTCATCCCTAGTGACCAACAACTGTAGGGGAATTCACAAGGCAGTACAGCCGGCCCTTCTGCTCAACAGATGCTTGACCCCCTCTTTGAACTGGTGGGCCCTGGGCCCGGGACAGAAGGGCTCGCTGTACTGCCTTATCAGCAGCCCTGGTTGTCACCCCCATAAGAGGAAGTGTATGAACAAAAAAAAAAAGTAATTTTAATGAATGCTGCAGATCTAACAAAACGAAAATATGTTTTTAGGTTACATTTACATGGTAAAGCTTACATGAAATTTTGGTTAAATATCATTTGTTTTTTCTTTCAGGGCTTATATTGGCTACAAACTGCCAGACATCAGGTACGTTTTTGTTTTGTACATTTTGAGAATTATAAACGCTGACAGGGTGAGGAGAGAAAAAGCCGATCACCGGCTCTTGTGCAAGGGACATCAGTCCCAAAGAGGAAGGGACACATCTGCCTCATCTGTGCCCACCTTACTGCCTGCCAGTGCCACCTGCTAGTTTCCACATGTGCCCACGAGTGACACCTATCAATGCCCACCAGTGGTGCCAATCAGTGCCACCTTGCAGTGCTGCCTATCAGTGTAACCTACCAGTTCTGATCAGTGCCCATCATTGCCACCCATCAGTACCCATCACTGTTACCTATTAGTACCACTTCTCAGTGCCCACCAGCAGGGCCGCCATCAGGGGGGTACAGGCATTACACCTGTAAGTGGCCCGATGGTCCCCAGGGTCCCTTACAGGCCCAGATGGCCCCCCTCCTGGTTTTTATTTTTATTTTATTATTTATTTGTTATTTGCATTACAACTGTAAAGGGGCCCAATGGTCCCCGGGGCCCTTTACAGGCCTGGCCTGTTTTTTTTTGTCAGCACCCCCCCCCCTCGGTTCTCTGCTCCAGGGGGACTCTGCCTAAAGCTGTGTAAGGGGCCCCACAGATGTAGATGGGGCAGTTGTAGTTGGCATTTCTGTAGTTGTAGATGTGGCAGTTGTAGTTGGTACTTCTGTAGTTGTAGATTGACAGTTGTAGTTGGTACTTCTGTAGTTGTAGATGTGACAGTTGTAGTTGGTACTTCTGTAGTTGCAGTTGGGACAGTTGTAGTTGGCATTTCTGTAGTTGTAGGTGTGGCAGTTGTAGTTGGTACTTCTGTAGTTGTAGATTGACAGTTGTAGTTGGTACTTCTGTAGTTGTAGATGTGACAGTTGTAGTTGGTACTTCTGTAGTTGTAGATGTGACAGTTGTAGTTGGTACTTCTGTAGTTGTAGGTGTGGCAGTTGTAGTTGATACTTCTGTAGTTGTAGGTGTGGAAGTTGTAGTTGGTACTTCTGTAGTTGTAGATGTGGCAGTTGTAGTTGGTACTTCTGTAGTTGTAGATTGACAGTTGTAGTTGGTACTTCTGTAGTTGTAGATGTGACAGTTGTAGTTGGTACTTCTGTAGTTGTAGGTGTGGCAGTTGTAGTTGATACTTCTGTAGTTGTAGGTGTGGAAGTTGTAGTTGGTACTTCTGTAGTTGTAGATGTGACAGTTGTAGTTGGTACTTCTGTCGTTGTAGATGTGACAGTTGTAGTTGGTACTTCTGTAGTTGTAGGTGGGGCAGTTGTAGTTGGTACTTCTGTAGTTGTAGGTGTGGCAGTTGTAGTTGGTACTTCTGTAGTTGTAGGTGGGGCAGTTGTAGTTGGTACTTCTGTAGTTGTAGATGTGGCAGTTGTAGTTGGTACTGCGGTAGTTGCAGTTGGGAGAGTTGTAGTTGGCACTTCTGTAGTTGTAGATGGGGCAGTTGTAGTTGGCACTTCTGTAGTTGTAGATGTGGCAGTTGTAGTTGGTACTTCTGTAGTTGTAGGCGGGGCAGTTGTAGTTGGTACTTCTGTAGTTGTAGATGTGACAGTTGTAGTTGGTAGTTCTGTAGTTGTAGATGTGACAGTTGTAGTTGGTACTTCTGTAGTTGTAGATGTGACAGTTGTAGTTGGTACTTCTGTAGTTGTAGGTGTGGCAGTTGTAGTTGATACTTCTGTAGTTGTAGGTGTGGAAGTTGTAGTTGGTACTTCTGTAGTTGTAGATGTGGCAGTTGTAGTTGGTACTTCTGTCGTTGTAGGTGTGGCAGTTGTAGTTGGTACTTCTGTAGTTGTAGGTGAGGCAGTTGTAGTTGGTACTTCTGTAGTTGTAGAAATGACAGTTGTAGTTGGTACTTCTGTAGTTGTAGGTGTGACAGTTGTAGTTGGCACTTCTGTAGTTGTAGGTGTGACAGTTGTAGTTGGTACTTCTGTAGTTGTAGGTGTGACAGTAACAGTTGGCATTTCTGTAGTTGTAGGTGGGGCATGTGCTTACGAAGCTCACGTCCTTCAAAATAACAACATAGAAAATTAATGCGTCCGGGGTCCTGCATGTAGATTAGGGGGGCTGGTGTAGGTAGATTAGGGGGGCGGGTGTAGGTAGATTAGGGGGGCGGGGTGTAGGTAGATTAGGGGGGCGGGTGTAGGTAGATTAGGGGGGCGGGTGTAGGTAGATTAGGGGGGCGGGGTGTAGGTAGATTAGGGGGGCGGGTGTAGGTAGATTAGGGGGGCGGGTGTAGGTAGATTAGGGGGGCGGGTGTAGGTAGATTAGGGGGGCGGGTGTAGGTAGATTAGGGGGGCGGGTGTAGGTAGATTAGGGGGGCAGGTGTAGGTAGATAGTTTGGAGTCTCGTTGCGTAAAGACCTCTCTTTCCCTGTTGAGTTGTAGTCACAAGGTCTTTTGATGTCTTGAGAAGTGACAGTTGATTCACCTTTTCTGCAGTCTCCAGGATCCTGTGAAGGTTTAGTATCTTTTATCTCGAGGCCCAAATTGTCTATTCAGATTCTAATATTGTGAACACCAACATAAGAAAATATCTTTATATATATACATAATTTGTAACGTTACCATACAATTGTGCCAACAGGAACAACTACAACTGCCCCATCCACTACTACAGAAGTATCAACTACAACTGCCACACCTACAACTACAGGAGTACCAACTACAACTGCCCCATCCACTACTACAGAAGTATCAACTACAACTGCCCCACCTACAACTACAGAAGTACCAACTACAACTGCCCCACCTACAACTACAGAAGTACCAACTACAACTGCCCCACCTACAACTACAGGAGTACCAACTACAACTGCCCCATCCACTACTACAGAAGTACCAACTACAACTGCCACATCTACAACTGCAGAAGTACCAACTAGAACAGCCACACCTACAACTACAGAAGTACCAACTACAACTATCCTACCTACAACTGCCACACCTACAACTACAGAAGTACCAACTACAACTATCCTACCTACAACTACAAAAGTACCAACTACAACTGCCCCACCTACAACTACAGAAGTATCAACTACAACTGCTACACCTACAACTACAGAAGTACCAACTACAACTGCCACACCTACAACTACAGAAGTGCCAACTACAACTATCCTACCTACAACTACAGGAGTGCCAACTACAACTATCCTACCTACAACTACAGGAGTGCCAACTACAACTATCCTACCTACAACTACAGAGGCATCAACTACAACTGCCACACCTACAACTACAGAAGTACCAACTACAACTATCCTACCTACAACTACAAAAGTACCAACTACAACTGCCCCACCTACAACTACAGAAGTATCAACTACAACTGCTACACCTACAACTACAGAAGTACCAACTACAACTGCCACACCTACAACTACAGAAGTGCCAACTACAACTATCCTACCTACAACTACAGGAGTGCCAACTACAACTATCCTACCTACAACTACAGAGGTATCAACTACAACTGTCACACCTACAACTACAGAAGTACCAACTACAACTATCCTACCTACAACTACAGGAGTGCCAACTACAACTATCCTACCTACAACTACAGAGGCATCAACTACAACTGCCACACCTACAACTACAGAAGTACCAACTACAACTATCCTACCTACAACTACAAAAGTACCAACTACAACTGCCCCACCTACAACTACAGAAGTATCAACTACAACTGCTACACCTACAACTACAGAAGTACCAACTACAACTGCCACACCTACAACTACAGAAGTGCCAACTACAACTATCCTACCTACAACTACAGGAGTGCCAACTACAACTATCCTACCTACAACTACAGGAGTGCCAACTACAACTATCCTACCTACAACTACAGAGGCATCAACTACAACTGCCACACCTACAACTACAGAAGTACCAACTACAACTATCCTACCTACAACTACAAAAGTACCAACTACAACTGCCCCACCTACAACTACAGAAGTATCAACTACAACTGCTACACCTACAACTACAGAAGTACCAACTACAACTGCCACACCTACAACTACAGAAGTGCCAACTACAACTATCCTACCTACAACTACAGGAGTGCCAACTACAACTATCCTACCTACAACTACAGAGGTATCAACTACAACTGTCACACCTACAACTACAGAAGTACCAACTACAACTATCCTACCTACAACTACAGGAGTGCCAACTACAACTATCCTACCTACAACTACAGAGGCATCAACTACAACTGCCACACCTACAACTACAGAAGTACCAACTACAACTATCCTACCTACAACTACAAAAGTACCAACTACAACTGCCCCACCTACAACTACAGAAGTATCAACTACAACTGCTACACCTACAACTACAGAAGTACCAACTACAACTGCCACACCTACAACTACAGAAGTACCAACTACAACTATCCTACCTACAACTACAAAAGTACCAACTACAACTGCCCCACCTACAACTACAGAAGTACCAACTACAACAGCCACACCTACAACTACAGAAGTACCAACTACAACTATCCTACCTACAACTACAGAGGCATCAACTTCAACTGCCACACCTACAACTACAGAAGTACCAACTACAACTATCCTACCTACAACTACAAACGTACCAACTACAACTGCCCCACCTACAACTACAGAAGTATCAACTACAACTGCTACACCTACAACTACAGAAGTACCAACTACAACTGCCACACCTACAACTACAGAAGTGCAAACTACAACTATCCTACCTACAACTACAGGAGTGCCAACTACAACTATCCTACCTACAACTACAGAGGTATCAACTACAACTGTCACACCTACAACTACAGAAGTACCAACTACAACTATCCTACCTACAACTACAGGAGTGCCAACTACAACTATCCTACCTACAACTACAGAGGCATCAACTACAACTGCCACACCTACAACTACAGAAGTACCAACTACAACTATCCTACCTACAACTACAAAAGTACCAACTACAACTGCCCCACCTACAACTACAGAAGTATCAACTACAACTGCTACACCTACAACTACAGAAGTACCAACTACAACTGCCACACCTACAACTACAGAAGTACCAACTACAACTATCCTACCTACAACTACAAAAGTACCAACTACAACTATCCTACCTACAACTACAGAGGCATCAACTTCAACTGCCACACCTACAACTACAGAAGTACCAACTACAACTATCCTACCTACAACTACAGAGGCATCAACTTCAACTGCCACACCTACAACTACAGAAGTACCAACTACAACTATCCTACCTACAACTACAAAAGTACCAACTACAACTGCCCTACCTACAACTACAGAAGTACCAACTACAACAGCCACACCTACAACTACAGAAGTACCAACTACAACTATCCTACCTACAACTACAGAGGCATCAACTTCAACTACCACACCTACAACTACAGAAGTACCAACTACAACTATCCTACCTACAACTACAAAAGTACCAACTACAACTGCCCCACCTACAACTACAGAAGTATCAACTACAACTGCTACACCTACAACTACAGAAGTACCAACTACAACTGCCACACCTACAACTACAGAAGTGCCAACTACAACTATTCTACCTACAACTACAGGAGTGCCAACTACAACTATCCAACCTACAACTACAGAGGCATCAACTACAACTGCCACACCTACAACTACAGAAGTACCAACTACAACTATCCTACCTACAACTACAGGAGTGCCAACTACAACTATCCTACCTACAACTACAGAGGCATCAACTACAACTGCCACACCTACAACTACAGAAGTACCAACTACAACTATCCTACCTACATCTACAAAAGTACCAACTACAACTGCCCCACCTACAACTACAAAAGTACCAACTACAACTGCCCCACCTACAACTACAGAAGTATCAACTACAACTGCTACACCTACAACTACAGAAGTACCAACTACAACTGTCACACCTACAACTACAGAAGTACCAACTACAACAGCCACACCTACAACTACAGAAGTACCAATTACAACTATCCTACCTACAACTACAGAAGTATCAACTACAACTGCTACACCTACAACTACAGAAGTACCAACTACAACTGCCACACCTACAACTACAGAAGTACCAACTACAACTATCCTACCTACAACTACAAAAGTACCAACTACAACTATCCTACCTACAACTACAGAGGCATCAACTTCAACTGCCACACCTACAACTACAGAAGTACCAACTACAACTATCCTACCTACAACTACAGAGGCATCAACTTCAACTGCCACACCTACAACTACAGAAGTACCAACTACAACTATCCTACCTACAACTACAAAAGTACCAACTACAACTGCCCTACCTACAACTACAGAAGTACCAACTACAACAGCCACACCTACAACTACAGAAGTACCAACTACAACTATCCTACCTACAACTACAGAGGCATCAACTTCAACTGCCACACCTACAACTACAGAAGTACCAACTACAACTATCCTACCTACAACTACAAAAGTACCAACTACAACTATC